>VXBT01001766.1:494474-566974 GCA_013400235.1 Oriolus oriolus | reverse complement strand
TTACCTCTTCAGCACTGGCAAAGCTTGTGGATGATGAGCTCTGCCTTCACCTGCAGGTGTTGCCATGGCAAGGGACTCTAGAAGTACATTCAGGCAACAAAACAAAAAAAAAAAAGGATAAAGCAAAAACGAGGAACAGGGAAGAAATGGGAGCAGGAGAAGACAACAAGCATATCATGCTGACCTGGTGCTTCCCTGGGGAGAGTTGACATGGTTTGTGGCTGTCTCTCCTCTCCCATCATCAGATCCTGGTGAGCAGTTGGAGTCTCCTGCCCAGCTGCCAGCTCGTGCTGGTGCTGCCATGGTACGAGTGAGGTGCAGCTCTAGTGGATCACCCGAGCACTGTGGTGGCTCTCTGGGCCAGATGTGCTTGCAGTCTGAAACCTCAACTCAGCATACGATTAACTGCAAACATTTGAGGAGTCCCATTCATTTAAAGGGTCAAACTATGCTGATCTTATTCTGGTCCTGATTTTCAAGTGTTCAAAATGGGAATAGCGTTTTTCTTCCTCTCCATCCATGTCTTCATCCCACACGAGTAAAACCTTTCTGTGTGTTTGTTTCCCTCTAAGTGTGGCAGACTGACTCAGCTGTGTGTGCTTCTGAGCTGCTTTGGAAAGGAAAGATAGATTTAGAACATGTTTTAGCATCTAGTTTTTAAAGTAGCTGCTCCCTGTTTGTTCTTGTGCTCATTCATAGCAAGTCCCACAGCTGAGGACCTGCTGCTGAGATATTCTCTTTTCTCCAGAGAAGTAAGTAATCTTGAAGGATATGGTCTTCTCTGCTGCATCCTAACTGTGTGCTGGGTGAGACTCCATTTCTTTCATAATTTGGTTTTTCCCAAGAAGGAAACATGGCTCTGTGGAGGTAAGGAGAGCTGTGATGTGCTGTGGACTGTCCTCCATACAGGCACCTCTCCCTTGAGGCTAGAGATTGTATCTGCTGGTCAAAGCCAGACTCCTACACTATGGTTGGCCTCTCCCAGGATAAAGACTTTCATTTATGCCAGGTTTAGCAGGGGAGAGGCAGTACAGAAAGCAGACTTCTCGGTGTGTGCTCCTCAGGGTGGTAACATCTGTGATATATGTGCTTGCCCTCATTCAGTGAGTGCAGCTTCATTCCTAATTAAGAATTGCAGTAATCAGCCAAGTGGCTTATTTTGTGAAGTTGAGGAGCCAAAATTATTTGTGAATTCAGTTCAGATTCAATGGATTTTTTTCAGCCACCCTAGAAATGTTTCATTTCTGCATTTTGCAACAAAGCGCTTTCATTTTGTAACAAATCTAATTTCCTTCGTAGAGTGTGAAATGGTAATTTTGTTTTGCTGTAAAGACTATTCTTGGGTTGATCCAAGCCACTAGTATTGTTGTGAGGTTTTTTGAAGTTTGGTTGTCAGCTTGAAAAAATTAACTATTTGCATAGTTGGGTCCATGAGACGGATCCACATCTCTGGATCCAGGTCTCTGCCAAGAAACAGGATCAACTGACGAGACTGGACAGCCTCCCTGCATTTATTTGGCCATGGGCAAAATGATGTATCCAATATGTTCCTTACAAAGCTTTGTCTTTGCTGGCTGTGGAGCTGCAAAGGGTTTGGATAAGGTAATGGTTTGCTGCTTTGTTTCCAACCAGTTTATAACTTTTCTTTTGTAAGTACTTCTATAACATTTTACTACTTCTTCAGTTCTGCTTGGTTTTTATGGGTGAAAAAATTTACCAAATGCCAGCAAAATGTGGAGGTTTTTGTCTGGGGCCTCAGAGAATATCTGAGCCAGTGCCCCTAAATAGCACGTTGCTGGAGGATTAGATGTTGTGTGTAACCTAGAAATGAGAGCAATCATGGCCTATTTATGAGATATTAACCCATCAGGAATCCCACTCCAAACAAATATGATTTATAAAGTGTTATTACATTTCTGCTACAGCGTCACCCGGCAACTCAATTAGAAAGGCAAAAAATGCTGTTTGAGAGCCCATTTTGGTCAATGAGCAGACACCGTCAATGTCCGTGGTGTGTGAGGCCAAACTCTGGGGGAAGGAGTCCTTCAGAAGGGGGGACCTTTTCCATGGAACTGAGACAAAAATGCACTGATCTGAGTTCCAAAGGTAGAGGAATGTGGCACAGTTCCAGCATGTGTGTGGTTGGTGTATTTACTCCGGTGCATTTTACACCTACAGAGGAGTCCTCACTTTAGTTCAGCATTTACTTGATACTAATCTGGATTTAACCCTTGGCCATCTGTGGCATCTTTCAGTCTGACTAAAATAAAACACCTTCGCTTGTTTTGTTGCCTCTCCCAATGCCCAGATGGGCACTGTGGATTATGCCGAAGGATTCTGCCCTCCTGCTGAGGACTATTATGGCATGGCCATCCTTGTGCAGGATTACATCATCTGGAGCATTTTCATCTTCATCCTCTCAATACACACACACGTGTGTATCTATCTATCCATGTATTCTTGGAGGTGCTTCAGCTTTTTGTTCTTTCTGCCCAGTCATTTGGAATTACTCTCTCCAGCTTTCTGTAAGGTTGAGTCACTCTGTGCTTCTCCTCCGGGCTTGTCAAATATTGTTATAGAAATAGATAGTACTTGGCTGATTTTACACTCCTTTTAGCTTTGGTTCCACTACTTGCAAGTGCTCTCAAATGCCTTCCCACTGAAAGAAGGTCCTTCGTAGTTTTGGTCTCTTTTGATTAAGATCTTTCAATTTCATGATAATTTTTGAAGCCTGGGCAGTGCTGTACACAATAGTGTTTTTTCTGAAGTTTCCTACATGGATTCTACAGTCTGTTGACGAGTGCTGACCCAGAGCTGCAGCTGCAAAAGGGTTTGCAAGGATAACAATTATAAGTATTTCCTTTTCATTCTTAACATTGTCTGTGCTGTGTGAGCCCAGACAGTGATAGTTTCAGCTATGTAATGGCTCCACGAACATGTCATAGCAGATGCTATTGTAGAAGGACAATTCTCATCTCACTTGTGCTTTGCATTTTAGGCCCTTTGTGCATTTAGACAATGACACCTACCCATGCAGCAATGTTATCTTTCCCATGGGCTTTTTTTATACTGGCAATCTGGGGGGAGGAGATATTTCCAAAGGTCATCATGCAAGCTAATAATCTATTTTAAATGAGACAACGTTGAAATTCTCATGCTTAAAATTCATGTTTATCTATATATTTTTCGTGTCTTGAACCAAGTCATTGTACAGTATTTCTATTCTTAAGTGCCCCCAAACAGACAATTCCTGTCCTCTTCACATTTTTGTTTCTGTCAGGATGTGCCTGTATATATTTATTTGTACCAAAAGTAAAATACCTTATTAAGATGGAAGCTTATTTTCCCTGCCAGACACCTTGCCCTTCGTGCCAGTTTCCTATATGTCATTCCACATTTGCCTCTTCATGTATTGCAGGCAAATGTGGTCTCTGCCGTTTGCTTACCCTTGTATTCTCTCTGTGTGCCTTGGTATGTCTTTTAATTAGATGCACTTCTGTTCTTTCATTGCTCATTAACCCTTTCTTTGGAGGAGCAGCTTCCCTTAGCCCTGCAAACACCCTCTGTTTTTCCCAAAGTCAAGTCCATTTCCCTCAGTAACCTTGATTTCACCAGCTATCAGTTATACCACAAATAATTCAGCCTCTAATTAGTCCATCTGTTAACTATTCAAGTACACATGACTTATCTTTATTATGTAACATAATGGTCAGTTGTCTTACCTGCTAGTGATATTTTGGTATGAAAAATATGTTTTTTCTGCTTGTGACATTCCCACGTTGCCAATGTGCCCCCTATGGAATATACTGCAGATTACACAGTTTTACAGTCTGTGCCAGTGAGTAGGATTTCAACCTCTCTAATATTTCTTTTCTCTGCAATTGTTGTTACTTCCAAGAACGTGCAGGGGCTTTATAGCTACCACCTTCTGTTCTTTGCCAGATTTCTTCAGCTCAGAGAGATTGATGCTAACAAATTTTTAGGAAAACATTATTTACCTCTGATAAAAAAGAACATTTTTTACCTTTATTTCCTACTGTCAGTGCTGTGGGCCAAGGTTACATTTCTGTTGCATGATGAGAGTCAGTTATTAATTGACTGCTTGAAATATCTAACCTGTATTTTCTGATCTGGCATAGAGCTGAGAAATTTTCATCCATTCAGGATTGTTGTAATCTAGAGAACTAAACTTTATTATTGCTCATCAACAGTGCTGTGACCAATGTTCAACTATCTAAATTAATTTTCAGGGAATTTTTTATGTATTTTTTTTTCCTAGAACATTTGTCTTTATTTGGCAAAACAAGCTGCACATTCTGGAAGGTTGTGTTTAAGATTTGACTTTTTTTGGAGCACAACACAAGAGCGAGAACAGATAAATGTGACCTGCAGCAGCTGTACCAGGCTGTGCCTGCTGTATGCGCGCTCACAAGGGTTTATAAGAGTTCTGTTTCTTTTGACCCAGGAGAGCTATCACATTCCTGATCGGTCTTTCTTACTGCACTCTCCCTACAAAATGGGGAGAATGTATCTAGAGCCAGAAGAAAGTTCTCCTTTTGCAATCCTGAAAAGATGTCTTCTACAATTTTATTTTCCTGGGCTCAGAACTGAGCTGAAACCATATGTTGTTGGAGGTCTCATGGCTTCTCAGCTCGTGGAGAGATTTCAAGCAACTCAGCCAGCAGTGAGAGGGCTCTTGAAAACCGGACAAGGCTCTTTTGGAGTGTATTTATACAGAACCTCCTTTGTCATTCATTCCCAGTCTGTTGCCTACCTTGAAAACTGCGAGTAGAAGCTGTACCTTTCACAGAGCTTTTTGGAGTGTTGAACTCAGAGATCCTTTCGCAAACTGGCCAGCAATTCTGGCAATATGTTGTTCAGTGTTATCTCCAAAGCTCCTTTATTCCTTCCACCATTCGCAGTGAGTCCCAAAAGTTCTTTGATGGGACAGAGAAGAATTAATGCCAAAGTTGAATGAGTTACAGCCGCTACCACCTAATTAAAATGATTTTGTGCCAGTTGCTTTTGTTGGGCAGGATCCACACATAATATGGTTTTAATCCTGTTTATATACACTCCTGGGACAGATTTGAGATCAGTGCTGCCATTTAAGTGAGGTTAATCAAGCATACTGGATGCAGCCTTTGTTCCTCCGTTGTGTGGGAAAGGTGACTGGAGCTGCTGGGATCCTGGCTGGCCATTCCCTGGAAAACCACAACTTTCCTGTTACCAGTGTCTGATCATTAACCTAACCCCAGCCCCGAAGCCTCCTCCTGCCTGCTCCTTGGGGCTGTACAGCTGCTGTTATTCACAGAGGAGCTCAGAGTTAGGAACTGGGTCGTCCTGGCAGTGGATCCGTGGCTGTACAGAGGGTGGAAAACAAGTGAAAAATAATTACATCTTCCCTAAAAACAAACACTATTTTTTGTATTCTCGGTGCGTTTTATGTGTATGTAAAGGACATTATGGCAAAATGAAAAAGACCCTCATAAAAATCCTTCTTGAAAAGTATTGTTGCTGACAGCCGTGACCTCTGTGAGTCTGCATGTTTACCCATAATTCATAATTAACAAAGACATTAGAACTGCCACTAGAGGATTCTGGGCTTTATTTCTTTCTAACTGGGCAGTACTAATGCTGGAAGTACTCCCAATTCAGTGATTTAACATTTCAGGAAATCTTGGAGAGGCAGCAGAAGCCTCCTTATATAGTTCATACTCTGGGACTGTGGTTATACAGATATGGCTGAGATAATTATTCAGCTCTTGTTATTGCTATAGTTCTGCACCTGATCCCTGAGCCATTAGAGCACTCTGCAGGTTATTACAACTATCAAACATCAAGGTCTCTTTTCTAGTCTCTCGACTATGTGGTTATCATTTTACTTCTTTTAAATCCTCCATCTGCAGAGAAAGCTTCGATGCTCTAACTTGGAGATCTGCTAACGCTTTTTTTTATGACTTCCCAAATGAGGCCCTTTCCTTACCAGCACATTAACATAAAAATATGAACTTAGACTTTCTCTGCTTGTGTTGTATTTATTTTTTTCTGTCTTGTTCTTTTCTTCTTCAAGACCCTGTGTGCCTACACTTTACTCTGGGTGGAGAAGAGCAGAGGGAGGTGGGGGTCTTCAGAACCATAAAACCCCATGAAGTCTACCCAAGATTTTAGTGTTTATGGGGATGGATTAAGTCGGTGTAGATTTTTAGCTGATACACTTCTTTGCTTTACAAACATTTCTACCTCACTGCTGCTTTTCAAGCTGGATAAAAATTGAATGAAGATTGAATGGTACCTTCAAATGGGGCTTGGGCTCTGGCTGTTCTTAGAGATTCCTGGCTTTGTGTGCTGGAGGTGGGTAGTCCCCAGGTAACATTTAAGATGGGGAAGCTTGGTGGGAGAAAATCCTTGCTGTATGTGATAATATCAGTTTATTGTCACCTGGCTTTCAGTGATGACCTGAAACCAAACCCGAAAGTATGATCCAAACTGTGGAAATCTGAATATCCCAGTCCTTCTTTTAGGTATTGAGGGGGCAGGCATTCCCTGGGGTGATGCTATTTAGGATAATTTTATGAAGAATGGCCTGTGTCAGCTGCGTCATAGAGGAAACCAGGAGCTAAAGCTGCGTTACACACGAGGGAGCTCGGTTTTGGGAAAGCTATGTCTGCATGAGAGCAACAAAACACCTGCAAAAGGATTCCATCAGCACCACACAAACTGAGGGGGAGCTCATCCACCCAGGGGCAGGGGCACTCCCAGACAGCGTGGCAAAAGGAGCAAACATATGCTTGCCTCACTTAATATTGCGGTGCTGTCGTCCCACAGCACATTCCCCTAAATGGGCGTGAGCTTTATGGGCAGATCAGGAGGATGTGGAACAGGAGAAAATAAAAACATCATGTATGTGCTGTTGTTTTTTTTTTTTCTCCTCCATTTTTTCAACACAATGTGTAATTTAACAGATATATAATTTATGTTAGACAGAGGAGTGAATGTATAATGCATGTTATGCTATTTTTAAAATCATAGATATTAGCGAGCGTCTCTGGAAAGCTGTGGGTTTATGAAATGAAAGCAAAGGGTAATTATGCTGTGACTGGTGCTTTACTTGTTCTCTGGTTATTCTTATGTATTTTTACTGTCTCCTCTGCATGGCCTTGCAT
Source organism: Oriolus oriolus (assembly GCA_013400235.1). Taxonomy (NCBI): domain Eukaryota; kingdom Metazoa; phylum Chordata; class Aves; order Passeriformes; family Corvidae; genus Oriolus; species Oriolus oriolus. Next base: position 559,808 of record VXBT01001766.1, on the reverse strand, counting down.
AAGAATAGCACTTTTGCACCAACTCTTTGTTAAGGTCTTTCGACAGCAACTTTTAATATTTTTGGCTCGAAAATACCCATAATTTGCCAATTGTGTTTTAGATTCTATTAGTGTGGTGTTAAAATAAACAGACTTTACCCAGAGGTTGTTGAGAGGGACTTCAATATTGTCTTACATTGAAACAGCTTTCTGAAATATATCAAGATATATAAAGTAAAGATGTATCTGACCAGTGGAACTGGTCAAAAATGGTAAAAATACACAGAGTTTAAGATTTAAATCATTCATTAATTTTTTTTTTCTATATTTTTGGAAGCTACCAGAAAAGACATCTTTTAATTTTTTTTTTTTTAAGAGTTAAAATTACTGGGGCTGACAAATTGTAAGAACACATTATTGGTGCACACCACTCCAACCAGCTGCACTGCAGGCCTGCAGAGCCTTTCAACTCAAGGAGTTGTATTTTTTAAAAAAGGTAAACACTGTTGTCTTTCAGGTGGCTAATATAAATCTGGCTAAATACACTGCACTGCCCACAGGATTCCTCACCAATGCAACTGATGGAAGCACACAACTAGGGAAATAAAGATAATTTACTTAGCTGAATATTACTGGCTTTCTTAAAGATAGATTAATTAGGAAGTGGGATCAAAACCATTTAGAGCAGAAAGAAAAGGCGCTGGGAACAGCACTGAGGAGATAAGTGGTGTCACCCTCAATACAGATCCTGTTGTTCTACACAGCTTTCTCTTGTTTAAAATCAATGTGTGCTTGCCACTTTAAAGCCAGAATTCCAATTTCATGCAGTCGTGCAAAAACTTGGACTTGCATACTGGTGGATTTGGGACAGATATAAGAATTGACTTTGACCTTAGGATGGAATAATCAGCACCTCGTTTTCATTAATCCTTGTCTTTAAATAATAATTATTAGATTTATGATATTTATTAACTTGTAACTTGCTTTGGACTGTGAAACCACATCAGTCAGAAAATGGGTCATGAACTGATTTTCAGGTATTTAATATTACACTGTGAGTGGAACCCTGTTATGCTGTTTCTCATAAAAGGTGAATAATGGGAATTTGATAGAAATGGTTAATTATGCATTTTTACTTTATTTTAGGAACACATTGCAACGTCAGAGCTATACCTGTGTTGACCTAACGTAAGGCTTCTTGCTTCCCTGTGCCATTTAATCTTCATCACGTTTGGAGATACTGCCAGGAACGTCACCTCATGGTGCTCTGGTACCTGTGGAACAAAGGTGACTTCACCTTAATGGTTTTCCTTTTAAACACAGAGACACACACATGGAATGTGGCATTTTATGGCTGGTCTTTTGGACAAACAGGACAGTTAAACAGCAAATCCTTACTTTCCTGCTCTGAGAGCCTAACACTGAACTGCCCAACTTCAAATTACAGGCAAATTGCACTGCTTATGTTTCAGTGGTTTTGGGGGCTTAGGCACAATGGCACCTCATTGTTGCACAGGGAGATATCATACACTGAAAGGAAAAACATACAGATGTTTTATAGGACTATATTCTGTGTTATTCAGAATTGTGTCAGCTTTCCTGTCAGTTGTACAGGTGCTCTTGATTGCTGGATTAAGCCTGGTATTTCTCAGTTCAAGAAAGCAACAAGTCTTAATACCTAGTGGTAAAACTTTACCTACTTTACTGCATAGAAACTCTTCAGAAGACCTGTCTTGCTGGTGTGTTTCCCAATGGATGAGTGTGTGATTGTTGGCAAAATCAGAGTGCAAGGGAAATGTTTCAGGCTATCAACCAAAAGTTAAGTGAATACATAGCAAAGCCGTGCTTACATATATTAATCCTTCCATGTGTCCCATCTCTGGTCCTGGGGTTTGACCCACGTTCTCATATGGGACTGCACTCACTGGCATGTACATCACAAAACCAAATGAAAAACTTGGCTGCATCCTTCATTTGATCCACTGCAACTCTTCTTTTGCAGCAAATAGTTCATGTACGCTCACCCTCTACCTGGGTCTTGAACAGTTGGGTAATAGCGGATGGTGCTTCAGTTCTTGATTTCTATTGCAGTTATACCTTGATGTCTACCTATGGTTCTCCTCACCTTTCTGATGGATTAGGAGCAACACCTTTCTTCCCCCCCTCAGAAAATAGGTTTTAAAGAAGTGAGGTTAGATTTTAATTTGTATTCTTGCATGGTAGGCACTTGCTAATGTCAAAAGTCTCTATTCTGTTCTGTCTTCTAATACATGCACGTCACTAGTGGTTAGGTGTGAAGCGATATATCATTTTCCATTTCAAAAGCATTGATCTAAGTCTCCTTCACTGAGAGGGATTTCTTCTTTTTTTCTTTTTTGTCTTAAATAAATCTTAGTGAAGCAGTGTAACGTTCCAGGTCAGTCCTGTAGGACCACTCCGTTCTCGGTGTAACCGCTGCTGCAGAGCATGCAAACTTGCTGGCACTGAATTGCAAAGTGACTCTGCAGGGGCTGGATGACTTCCAGCCAGCAATGAACCACAGCCAAGAAATGCCAATATGGATAATGCAAACAAGAGAGATTTGGGGCACATTTCGATTTAACCATCTGATTTAATTGACAGAATAAATGCACCTGTCATCGGGTAATATTCTTGTGATTAGTTTTGGCTGTGCTGATGAAACGATGTTAAAAGAATGTCAGAACAACCTGTCCTGGGACTCCTACAGGCAGTTTCAAGCTAAGGAAGGTCAGTTTTCAACTAGATAAAAGATTTAGAATTATTTCTTCTCTCTTTGTGATTGTATGTGTCTTTTACTGAGACACAGAACAATTTGTCTTGCAGATTTTCCTTCTGCAGCCATGAGGAAATGGGTCCACGGGTCTAAACAAGCACACTTCAGTGAAACCCTTGGTTTCCCAGGCTTTGTGAAGGCTGCTGGGTGTCTGGAAGGAGATGCATTCCTAAGGGCACCCTTTGCCTATTTGTACATTGTCATTCAGCATCGGTGGCCTTTGTGGAGTGGCACCTCTTTTAAGAGGAGTGGTGCCAGAGCCTTTTGCATCCCGTTTCCTTCAACCCAAGGAAAAGAGTGCAGCCCTGAGGCCACAGCCACCTTCAGGTGATCTCTGCACCAGGAACCAGGAGTTGGTTGTGAGCAACAGGGCCTCCTTTTGGCTGGAGCAGGTGGCATTTTTGAGTCTTATCAGTGGATGTAGAGGTAAGATGTGGGTTAATCCAAGTTTTCTTTATTGTTACTGCCTGTGGTGTGGTGTCTGTACATGTAAGCTGTGGACAAGGCCCACTTTGTTGGTGTGTGATGAGGAAGAACTCTTGGTTTGAAAGGTAAACTGGCAAGATGGACAAAAGTTTGGAGAAAAGACGGGCTCGGGTCTCCATTTGATGGGGGAACTGTTCTACTGGAGGGGAAAGAGTCCTAAGAAGGGATTGCACCTCCTCCGTGAGCAGCTGAACAGGGCTTGCAGCTTGTCCATGGTACCTGCTGCAGGGATTCACGATGCCACGTGCACGAAGGGGCTGTGAGCACATGGCTGCACGTCCCTCAGTGCAGATGGAGCTGCAGCTGTCCCTGCTGCAGAGGGGCAAAGTGAGGACAAGGCAATTGGGTGATTTGCCAGAGGTCACAGCTAAGGTCTGTGCCAGCACAGGGAATGAATCTAAACTCCTTCAGGCCCAGGGCCTTACCTACAAAACTCTGCTCCCATTAATAATAGAGGAATAATATTTTGGTTCAGCACCACATTTCTAGTGGTGTTTAATCCTCATTTTGGTGTACTTCCAATCTTCAAGTTGATATTTATTGCTTTTAAGTGAGGATGTTATACTAAAAAGGAATTTTAGTGACAAACTTTTGTGTTGAAAACCTGATTGTACAGCCAGCACAGGCTCCCCCATGGGCAGAAGCACAGGCCACCCAGAACTGCTCCAGGGAAGTTACACACTTGGACACCCACTTCTGGGGAAAGGGAAAAACTCCTGCAGCTGCTTCACACTGAAATGGCTGAAGTAGCAGTGCCAGACAGGGATTTTGGACTAGATAAATAAATTCAGCATTTGAATATGTTTCTGTTCTGAGATATAATTTGTGAAAAAACAAATTGGTTCTGATTGACAAGTTACAAATGGAGAGGGAGGGAAATTTAAGTTAACTTTCTCAGGAACAGGATTGCAGAGCCAAAGTGGAACAAAATGTAAAGTATCTTTTGATTAAAGTTTTTTTGGTTTTAGTTTTACTAAGTCCACATAAATGAGATTGAAGGGGTGGAACTTGTCCTGTAGAGAGATTTCCCATAGATTTAGATGCCATCAAATTCCATTGCAATTCCATGTTGAGTGGGGTTTGAGACCACACTGCTTTTTTGCAGAGGTGTGACTCTCATTCAGAGGGCAGAATTGCTGTACAAGTGCTCTTGAAGGTGCTCTGTTTTCTCTTTGTCACTTTTCTTGGCATAAACACACGTTACCTTCCAGATAGCCCCCAAATATCCCTTGAGTGACACACAGCTAACCATGAAATTTGGGGCTGCACATGGTTTCACCCTCACATCTTGAATGAAGTTTTGGTTTCAACCTATTTAGACACTCCACACTGAAACAAGCCAGTTCATGAGCAGCCACTGTGGAGTGCTCAGCCTGCTGCCACTGCTGGGATGCTGCATGTGCTGGGTCAGCCACACCACAGACAAAACCTGCTTTTGATGATGAGGGTGGTGTTAGGAATAATTTTTGGATTCCACTTGGGGCTCTGTTAAAGGAGTCTGCCAGTGCTCCATCAAACAAACTGCTCCTTTTAGGAAGCTTATTTTAACCCTTTATTTTCCATGATGCTGCCTCCCATTGTATGTCTACTTACACAGGATTGGAAATATTCAGCCTGAACGATGTTTTCTTTTAATTTACATGAGAAGAATATTTATCGGGTGTAATTGTATTGATTTCAGGGACAGCATGCAAGGCAGGGGCTCTAAGACTTCATAACAACTCAGAAAAATGGGTCTGTGCATATTTTAGACTTCAGTTTGTCAGATTAAACACATTAAAATTCTATGAGAGAAGAAACACTAAAATATCACTGTAAAATGAATTCAGCAGATTGTGCCGTGGACAAGGCTCACAGGAAGAGAGGGAAGAAAGCAAAAACAAGTTTCCAACTTCCGTGTGGTTGGAAGTGTGGCAGCTTTAACTCCTTCACCTTGAGCTTAAAAAATAAAATTCTAGGTTACCATGAGAAATGAGGAGACTGAGGAATGTATGGTATTATTTAGAAATATGTTGTAACTTGTAAGCCTGGGAAGTTAGGGTTTTTTTCAGTAGTCTTAGAGGGACTTGGCATTAAAGAGAGAAGACTACCTTAATTTGGTTTTGAAAGTAGAGCTGTTCAGCAAATAACATGCAGATGCTTTTTCTGGTTTCTCTCTGTCTAGTTTTTTACATTCTATAAATGATAAACTGAAGCTTTCATGAAAAAGTTCTATTTCTGCCACTGTCCCAGCTTTAAGTTTCGGCAAACTCGAGTAGATGTGTCCAAGGTAACAGCAGCTTCCCTCCAGCTTTGAAGCACTCTTGAAGCAAGCGTTGCAAGTGCCATTAGAGCAAAGCGCGTCTGGCTGATGGATGTGGGGTCTCATCACTTCCCTAGATTGGTTTCCTTTGCTTCCCCTGTGTCTTCCTTTTCCCTATGGGTGTGAGCAACTCTCTTGTGCTCCCAGAAGTGCAGTGCAGCCCCTGAGTCAGTGGGGAGGGGGAAATCAGCTGCCTAGGTGTGCAGGTGTGGGGTGGAGTTGGGTTGAAAAGAGTCAGGGAGGGTGGAGCAGTTGTGTGGCTGCTCCTTCACAGCTGGCAGAGCAGCACCTTCCCAGGGCTGGTGGCAGGGGAGGGCTCTGGGGCAACCTGGGAGGCTGGGAGAACCTTTATCTTCTGGAGAAAAAAACCAGGGCATTTGGTGAAGGAGAAGAGAAGAGAAGTTGAAGCGATACCTATTTTATTCAATTCTGTCTCTGCAGAGGAGATAGGAAAAACAAAGTGACTTTTGATCCCAAGAACTGAAGTCTAGCACGGAGTAAACGGGTTCAAAATCTCTTGAGTTAATGAGCAGTGTGCCTGCTGTCCTGGAGGTGGCTTTGGCACTAAGTCTTAATATTAATTCCCAGTTTCCATCCAGCTATCCCACCGCATCATTAAATCTCCCAGGAAATGCAAATACACATTGCCTGTCATTATTCAATGAGAATATTGTTTAACATTTGCAGTGTATACACAACCCATTATAAAACTCAGTGGTGCATGCTCAGAAGCAAAATGTATTACTGTAGATATCAGTAGATAACTATTTATAATTAATCCTGCAGGAATAGTAGTTCTAACAGTAAGAAACATCTAAACTAAATGGAGGGTGAAAACGCCTGAAGTTATTTCCTTGGCTGTTTAGGCTACTGGTTTGGTCATTTCAGGGTCAGCCTTCATTCAGACAGCAAGAGAAGCGAGCTGGAATTCATTGCCCAGCAAATAGTAAATATTCAAAGAGGGGCTGAGTCTTGTGCTCTGATCTAATTTTTGGTGTTTTGAATAAAAGACATTTTGTTTAGATTTGCGTGACTGGAGAGATAAAGCTGCAGGGAGGGTTGCAGAATACCCTGCGACAGAAGGAGTCTGGCTGAGTTCTAGTTGAAAGCTAAGCCAGCCCTGCAGAAGCGCCTGTCACAGGGGTTTCAATCAGCTCTTCCAAAGGAAGAATTTTTAATTCTCCTTAATATTCACATCATCAATTGGGGAGAGCCCTCATTTCCGTCTATTAGCATGGCTTCCACCTGTAGGACATGAAAAATGATCTGAGTTGAGTTCATCAGTGCTCTTCCTGAGAAATGACTCCATAATCGATTTTTAGGGGGAGAATACCTTACATTAATGGCATTCCTGGTCATTCTGCTTCTAATACCTACCCTGTCACCTCTGTTCTGTCCCTTCCTGGTCTCTACCACAGCCCATCTGCTCCCCTGCTCAGTGTCCATATGCAAAGCACAGGCCTTTTACACCTGATGACTGAGAATTCCCCAGACAGAGCTAAGCGACCTTTCTTAAAAGTGTGGGGTGTTTCTTAGAAATAAGCTGCATAAAAAGGAAATTATTAACTGCAAAATACAGTCAAATATTGCTGCATGGGAGACTGGGGCACGAGCTGTTGCTGCAGCCCTGGGCTGGGGGTCTGAGTTATATTTAAATATAAAAATATATATAAACCATCCATTTATTAAATATGGTTTGGTGGTTTTTTTTTTTTTNTTTTTTTTTTTTTTTTTTTTTTTAAAAAAGCTCTTATTTCTAAGCTAATTTACTTCCTGGCTGTTTGTGGTTGATTACTCAGACTTAACATTTCTCTCTGTTACTCTCTCTCTCTTAATGTAAATAATAATTCTTCAATTTAAACTTGAAACATATCAGGGCTGTGACCACAACTTGCTGTCAATCTCTGGAGTGTTAAGACAGAACTCCAGGCTTAGCCTAAAAGCCTTTTAAGACATAGGGGAAAAACCACAAATGAAACATAACTTAAACTCTTAAACATCACTACAGATGCCCTGGAAAATATTAGCATAGCAGTAAACTTAAAACGATGGCAAAAGGATTTTTCCTGGAATCAGTTAGGCTGGAAAAGACCTTGGAGATAATCGAGCCCTACCCCTGGCTGAACACCACCTCGTCAGCCACGCCCTGGCACTAAATGCCATGTCCGGTCTTTCCTTAAACACCTCCAGGGACAGGGACTCCACCACCTCCCTGCGCTGCCCCTTCCAATGTTTAACAGCCCATTGTGGGAAGAAATTCCTCCTGAATTCCAAGATGTTGTGTTGGGGATCTGAATCCTCCACGTTAAGTTGATCACATGGAAGTTTATCTTGAATATGTCCCAATAACTCAAGGCTGTGCTTGATATTCAGTATTGTATTGATTAATTGGTCTTATGTGAGCTGCTTAAGTTAATGGTATGTGGGTTTAGGGTTTAAAAAGACAAAATCCCAGTAATTAGGAATATGCCAGTGTGAAAACTCGTATTTCAGACTGAATACTCCAAATCACAGTGAAATTAGTTTTGCACACATTTGCTAGGATAGGACTGGAGAAAGATGATGCACTTCATCCAATAGACATTTGTCCTCGATGGTAGCAGTTTGTAAAAAAAAGATGTGCAGAAATTATTAAAACAAGAAGAACATAATTTGGGTTGCAGAGTGATCCAGTGAAAGATATTGTCTAAATTTATTTTTATGATGGCTAACAGTAGCTAACTAGCTCCATTTGTAGCTACAACCAGAAAAGTGCATTTTCCTTATTAAGCTCCTTATAGTTTGTACATATTGAGAAGAAGAAATAATCAGGCAATCCAAGATTTCTTGTTAACATGAATTGCTCCTTCCCAGCTGCTTGTGCTGCTGTTTGCAGGGGCAGGATCCCAATCCCACCCTTGCACACGCCTTTGGATAGAACTGAGGCCCAGAGGGCTGCACTGAGGTTTGACTAAACACCTTTGGTAGTGGAAAAATGTAGTAACAATCATTATTTTGGTGGCACTGAGCTCCCCATCAGTACTTGTTTTAAAGATAAGAAGATGATGATAACTTTTAATAATTCTAATAATAAATGCCACATCTTTTCCCCCACTTCTGTCTGTGTGCAAGTGGAACAAACAGCTTGTTTAAAACCCAATATGTTAACTTATTATTTGTTTCAAACAAAACGTAACTGATTATTCAAAGCAGGAAGCTGCAAGAAAAGAAACTATCTTGGAAGTCCCTAAACACTTGCCCACTGACCTTTGGTGTGCACCAGCCTCTGGAGAACCTTGCCAAAACCTCACAATCTGTCCAAGTCCAAGCATCCTGGGAAAAATTCCTTCCTGTTTTGCTTTTGAGCTGCCAAACTTTTCCAAAAAAAAGCTGAAATCTGGATGCACAAATGAGCCAAATGTGCTCAGCAGTAACTCAGCACCCTCATTTAGTGCAGATCGTCCCCTTCAAAGGCTCCAATACAGGAATCCGAGCTGAGAGAGGGGAAGATGTGGTGCAATGTTTTTACTTTGGCAAAAATAATAATAAAAATGAAAGTAATTCCTATCCTTAAACCTGTATTGAAAGAAAAATATTCCCTGATAGTGGAAACCGTTTTGTGTAAGCTGTACCTGATGTACTTTTGGAAAATACAGCACGGAGAAGTCGTGATTCCCCCCCTCACCAGCAATCAACCATCTGATCCCACTCAACAGCCTAAAGCACACCTTAAACCTATTTATTTCCACGGCTCAGAAAAGGCAACAAGAACAATTTATTTGACTGAGTTAATATATATGATTCCATTACAGTTTTGGTGCCCTGAAGGATGGCACACAGGGGCTTTGTATGACCTTTCCTTTAATGTTCCAGTAGTTTGGAAGTGCCATTAAGAAGTGATCAGTGGGAATTGTCTTAAGGATGCCACCCACCCCTCTAAGAAGGATGTGCAGTGAGACAAGACCTTAAGGTTTGATTTGAATTTTAAAATGGTATTGCCAGGTAAGCAAAGCATGTGAGTTATCTGCTCTGCATACAAAACCCGCTCCCCCAAAATAACAAACCCACAAACCTCAATTCCCTCAGGGAAAAAAAAATAAAAAGAAAATGAAAAATGAAAGAAAAAAAAAAAGAAAAAGAGCAATTGATTTTGTTGTAATTCAGATCTCATAATAACAAATGTAATACTAGAAAACAGAATATCTCATTCTGGAATCAGCTTCCATGGTTACAAATGCTCTAAACTGATGTTGAAGATAGACCAAACATGTAGTTAATGTTACACCCATCATCATACGATTAACAGTTTCCTGATATTATTAGTGTAACTCTTAGATATTTTTCTCCTCTTTCTGTCATTCATATTAAATTATGTTCTCACTTCCCTGCCTTTAGTAGCTAACTTTGTACGCTGAAAACAATTTATTATGCCAGCAGAGCAAAGCTGATGGGTCTGTGCATGGGACAGACTCTGTAGCATTCATGTCAATTATGTTATATTAGGGCTTTCCATTAATTTTGTCTTCCAACTTCATGAAACACTAGAAGGCAGATTCATCTTTCCCCTGATGTAATTGTATTGATTTCAGTGGTGCCATTACCAAGGGAAGGAGCAATAAATGACAGCAAATTCTGGCCCCGGAGTTTTGAACTTTCCAGTTCCAGCAGAGTTGCTGGACACGACTGTTATTATTTGTTTATTTATAGCCCTTTGCTTCCTGTGATCACAATATTCTGTGACTTTTGTCATTAAGCAAATTGTGTAATCCTGTTTGATGTTAGTATTCAGTAATTCAGCATTTGGTTCTAGAATGACAATCTCATTTTGTCAGGAAATCTGCGTTACTTTGCTCAAGCCATTTATATTCCAAGGTACTCTCTTATTAGACTATCTCAGATGTGATGTGCCTTCCTCTCTCATGTAATCCTGTTACAAACACTCTCTACATTAAAATACCTTCTCATGCATATTATTTCCATCCCTACAAGAAATTTCTTATGAGGGAGATGAGCTGTAGTGGCATCTCATTGTTCAGTTTTGTCTATGATTTACACCAGTTTTAATATAAATAGCAGAATTCTTTATGAGCAATAGCTGGTTTCTTTGTTTTAGAATAACTGCATAATTATGAATGAGGTGCTCTGATTTTTTTTTTCCTGTTTGCTGTTGCATCAGTGGAGCTGGCGGTGAAGTATGATTTTTACTTAGTTTTTCTGGTGTAGGATCGATGTCTCCTGCTGCAATTGCTAATCTACAGATACACTGACTAGGGCTGTAAACAGCAAGCTAGGTTAACTTGCAGTATCCATTTAGTCAAAAAATACAATAACAGATATTGGGATGTTGGAAAAAGTGATCTTTGAGTGTGGAGGTGGAGTGACTAAAGATTACAATAGAAGGAATAATTGGATTTTTTGGCTTATAACTTTCGGGGCTTTATAAATACAGAAACCAGACATCTCTAAACAGTGTAGGCTGCTGCCCTCCTGGCTGGATGTGAAGGTCATTGTAGGTGGGCAGAATGACTCCAGCATTGCTCTCTCCCTCTGCAGATCTTGGTGAGGGAGATCTGTAGTAAAATAAGTGACTTTTGTAGCATTGAGAAATCTCCTGGTATGAAAGCGGGCGGAAAATGCGGCATTGTACAACGCCCGCATGGAGAATTGCTGGTGGAATTGGTTTGCTGCCTCTGCAAACTTCCACTCCTTTAAAACACCAGAAATCCTTTGGATGTTGAGAGCTGTGGAGGACCTGGGAGAAGGTGTCAGCACTCCTCGGTGACTGTGAGGTGTGGGCAGGTTCCTGTTTTCCATTTGTGCAGCCCACTCTAAATGGAGCTATTAAGTCAAAAACAAACAAAGGCCTCAAAACTGATCAAGTACATTTCAGGGAATGCTGGTGTGGAAAAAGAGTGCCAGTATCAAGTGTTTCATTTCCAAATTCAGTGCAAGGGAAAAAAAAAATAAAGCTAAAAAAGAAATCTCTGCAACCATCTAATAAAAGTGAAGATGGAAAAAATTGCCTGAAAGTAGAGTCAAAACACCAGGTAAGAGGAGAATCACGAACAGACAAAAATGCTGCAAATTCCATACAACATCTGAGAGGAGATTATAGTGTCAGGACAATGGAATCATACACTGAAAATGGTGTTTAAACTGCATTCTGGAAACATGATTGCTATGCTGTAGTTATATTTAACAGGAAAGTTTTTATTTTTTTTTTGCATGCGTCCTAAGCGTGAGATGAATGTATGTATAAAAAATGAAGAGAGTAGCTAAAAATGTGCGTCAAAAATATTACAATGGCACATATATTTAAAAAAAAATAAATCACTAGTTCCTATTTTTTGAAAAATGGAATGTTTAGGGTATGATAAATGGTAATACAACTTTTCATTTTTGCTAGCCCAGTTATATACCAACTGAAGAATTCATATAAATAGTTGAGGTGGATGGCCTGTGGATATTGTACACAAATAAGCTTTCTTAAAATATCTCTTTGCCACCATCAGTGATGCCTGCTTAGAATAAACTGACCTCCAGGCTTTTAGCACTGCAACTGAAATGGAATTTTTTTTAATTTACTTCTGAGGAAAAAAAAAAGAACCCAACAAATTTCAGCCTTCAGATCATTGTTATTGCATGAGGAATGTTTGCTGCGTGAAATACATTCACAGATGGTCCCTAACCGTAAGCAGCACATACTGTGTGTACAAGATAAGTCATTCTTTAGTTTCTCTGGGTTTTCACATTTAACCTGTTAGGGGGAAAAAAAAAAAAAAAAAAGGAAGGATGCCAGAAAAGAAATCTCTCTCCCTGTTCAGATGCTACAGCCCAAATGAGCCTTTGTGCAGCTGCTCCTCTACTGCTGCTGTCTGACTCCTCGGATCCCAGGGCTTTGGAAAGAAATGTAGCTGGTCCAGTCAAAGCCTCGTGACAAATTTACAGTTATGCATGATTTTAGAATCGTTTTTATTAGGACGTTCACTTTATCTCGTCCAGGCCAGTGTGATATCCAAGAGAGGTCAGAGACCACGTGCAGACTCCAGAGACTGATGGGCAGGAAGGCAGGATTCTGCTCGTTGTCTTCCCAGCAGTTCTTGTAATTTTACGCCAATGAGACGCCCTCCGAGAATTACACTGATTTCTTGGAGATATTTGTGAAGTACTCTTCAGAATGTGCCCCAGTCAGGCATAGGGGGTGACAGGGAAATGCAGAGCAAGTTGGTGTTCTGTGAGCAATAGCAAATATGCTTTGTCTGCGGTCTCGGTGCTCTGGGGGTACCTCTCACACACGCACAGACCTTTGGGGATGCTGAAAGTTTACACACAAAGCAATCAGAAAGAGTGGTGGGAGCTGTTGAGCACTGCCATCACCTTTGTCTCAGGAAATTCCTGAGCAGCAAATCCCTGGAGGCCGGGAAAACACGTTGGGGGAATAAGCACATCCGCGTGCCTCGTGTCCGTGGGCTGCCCAAAGGGAACTCTAGCTGGCAACTGGCTGTGCGTGAGCCTCGTGTGGAAATGCAGCCACCGCGTGTGGGAGGACTGAGGAAAGAAGAGCAGATGCAGGAAATCATTCTTTGGTTAAACTATGGCCGTAACCATAGCCTGTCCCTTCTCCCCACTGGCATTAGTCCTCTATTCACTCTGCATCCCGGGAGGTAATGGATGCACTGATGGAGAACAGAGCTCTCACACAAAAGACACTGGCTCAGAGTCTTATCTCTGAGCTCTCTTTTCAGGTTACTTTTGGATCCTGTGAAGTTTATTAGCTATTAATTTCTGTTTTACATAATTTTATTTCTTCTTATAGCTGCTTAAAGGTATAAAGGTGGGAATATTTTTCATTTAGTGCATTAAACTCAAGTTCTACATAACCACTTCAAAGGAGAAATTGAATGAGGTTGTGTTACTAAGCAAGAAATCAAATTTAGATAGACATAAATCTAGAGGGGAAAAATTAACCAGCATACCTAAGTGGATTTCTTCTTTATGTGAGTTTACTAGGAATCAAGTGTATAGCCCTTCATGCAAGTTCTGTGAGAAGAGGAGGAGAGGATCAGCTCCCAAAACTTCATATTTGCACCTATGGGTGAGGCTCTGCATTAGATCAGTAACGATGAATGAACTGGTTGTGTAGTGCCTATTCACCCAGACCTACAGCTAAAACTGGAGCTGACCCTTAACTAGCTTTTCAAAAGTAGGGGGAAAAAAGCCTGGTGTGTTTTTAAAATACTTTTGCATTTTTCTTAGCTCTGCACCTTCTGATTTCACAGAGGAGTGGAGGCAGGAATGCTGAAAATACAGTAGGAAATACTAACTTTATACCTAAGAAATGTATTTTGGATTGCATTAAAGGTCTCCTTCTTTCTGGATTGTCAGCCCAGATCTGCAGGCACCCAAATTTTCCAAGTCTGTAGATAAAAATCTGTGTTTGTGAGAAGTACTCGGTGTTTTTCTGGCTAGAATTAATGGCTGAGCTTTCTCCATCGCTATACGCCTTGAGATATGCATCTCCCAATTTTTTTTACAGCTTTATTAAATAATCTATTGTTTAAAGGATTTCTGATTTGCAACTCTGGTGTAGAGTTCACTCTTTCTCCACTCCAAGAAATCACAAAAGCACATTCTCAATTGACTGCATTCAGCTGGATTAATCTCGTGTTTAAACCTGAAGAAAGGGTGTTGCTGGGTCAGAGCTTTGGCAAGTCTAAGAGGCAACTGGGTGAGCAAGGGCTGAAAGAGAGGGTATAACACAGGGTCTTCAGTTTGGGATTTGAAAGTTGGAGGTGCTGGAATTTGTATTAATTAAAATGGTGGATGTCAGTATTATATAATACTGGGGGAAAAAGAGGTGGAGATGGGTGGTTTGGTTTGCTTTAATTAGAGAACATGAAGTTGACTTCTGGCTTTGGGAGAGATGAGATGCATGGGCTGAAAACAAAGCATATGATCTTGCTGAGTGCTGGTGAGACAGTCTAGACAGATTTATTATGGATGCTAGAGAAAGCTTTAAGCAAACAGGCTGTTCCTGCTCTGATGTGTCATATTAATATTCTTTTACTTCATGGCTCTTGATGATTTGAGTATGTGGCTCTCAGAACAATCATATTTTGCCTAATAAAATTAAAACGGCATAAAATATTACTGTTGCAAAATGGGAGGCACCAAGTCTCTCAAAGATGTAGGTACCTGCATTTCTAAAGCCAACACGAGAAGGAGATGGTTGCTGTCTTCGTTATGGTATAGAAAATACAACTTAATATTGAATTCTCATCAATCTGTGCAATGCTTAGAATGTCCCAGATTATGTTAAATCAAACAAAACCTTTCTTTGCTAACACTTTTTCTTATTTCCTTGCACACAGTTTTGCTCTATTGTGTGTTCAGGCTGAGGGAAGGCAACCTCTTTTGTAAGGAGTAAGTGGGCTCTGCTGTTTCGGTTTGCGTGATGTAAATCAATATATGTGTTCAGAACCTTTCCAGCTAAGGGTATGGCTTTCTCTCCAGCGTAGCTTTTGTGACACGGAATTAGAAAATTCCTTTTCCCTCTCCCATTTATTGTACGTGTTCTTCTGTAGAGTAGTCGTTCTGTTCTGCATTTCCAGAGGAATTTGGGTCATTGTTTACTTGTGGCTTCATTAAAGAACGTCCAGTAGGTAACAATTTCCATCGTCAACCTTTGAATATCAAACACACTATTATAATAGTCTTTGAAAGCACTGCATGGAGCACAGAAACCTGAGAGACGCCAGAGCAGCTCTAGTCAAGTTATAAAAAGAGCACTACCATCGCTGCCTGAACAGAAGGAACGTGTGGGGAGATCGAGGGCATTGCCATGACAATTCCGACCGGCGGCTCTTTGTTCTCCTCGCGTTCTGACATAGACTTTCTTCTTCCAACATCAGGAGCAAATGATGATTAGGAGAAGCCGTGCTTGTTGTGGAGAATACATGGCCAAACACCTCTTCTTCTGTTTGTTGGAGCTACAAAATACGTGGTCAATGGAGTCTAATTTGAATGAAATTTTATGGGCTCACAGAGGTTGGTGTGAAGTAAGGAATGCTCTACTTTGACCTCTGTAGCCTCTCTACAGAGAGCTTAATAGAGAAAATGTTTTAAATTACAGTATGTTCCAATTATTGCACATTTATGGGACGGTGTGAGCTCCCTCTACGGGCTAATTTAACGTCTGCAAATTCCAATAATTCTTTTTTGTAACAAAGCCTCTGTGTAGCCTCGTGGATAAGGTGCCTGCCTAAGGTTTCTAAGGTTGTGCTCTTTTGAGCGTGTGCAAGATGGCTGCCACAAAAGTGTTTGAAGCTGCCGCGTTTGAAGCTGCCGCGTGTGTTTGAAGCTGCCGCATTTGAAGCTGCCAGGTTTGAAGCTGCCGCGTGTGTTTGAAGCCGGCGCGTTTGATGTTGCTGAGTACGTTTGTAAATTTGAGGCAGACTTTAATATTGTTAGACGGTAGGGGAGTCCTTTTCAACCTTTTTTCATTTTTCACTTGAACTTTTAAAAAGTTTTATTTTAACTTTTTTTTAAACTATTTTAACTACTTATGTCAGCTGAGGAATGCTGTGATTCACAGCCATTATTGTAAGGAGGCTGTTATGTATTTTTAGTGCTGCTGGGACCATAGGAATTTTTGAGTGACTTTGACTGCAGACAACAATGTAGAGAATAATCCTGACTGTGAAAAGTGCTGTTGGGGCTGCAGAAAAGTACAGAATAATTTTGACCAAGGGCAATCATGGCTTCTCTGAGAAGAAATACAAGTATGCCTGGGTGTGGAATTGTGGGTTGCTGAGACTGGGAGGAAAAAAAATTGCTGGAAAGAGAAGGTGAAGCTTTGTAGAGATTTGACAGCATGTTCAGTTAGCTGTGAGCTACAGGTTTGGAAAAAAAATTCTGATGGGACTCCAGAGGAGCCTTCAGTGATGCTGGGAGTGAAGAACTTGGGCTGTCTGAACAGTAGGAGAAAAGCATAAATAGTGCCATTTGTCGAAAGCTCTGAACCACCAGAAATACGAGGAAGGAAATGCTGAATGCATTTGTTGAGAGGTGTGAGAGTTTGTTTCTTCTGCAGGAGAATTGTTCTGTAACGTTACATTATTTAGGAATGCAATTTTTCAAGTCGAAAAACCGGCCAAGACTTGGAGTGGGCCTGGCAAGTCATTCTCTGTTGGGTGGGAGAGGGAGAGTTTTTTTAAGTTAGCTGAACACAGTTTTACGTGAGCAAGCAGTATCTTCCCGTGCATGTGAAAGTGGAGGTTGGTTGAAACCTAGAGGTTCACACACTTTAACTAAGTGGGTGTTCTTCAAATGGGACCGATTCACTATCGCTGAACCACAGGGGGTGACTTCTCCTGGTGGGCACCTCTTAAATGTGACTTGGGAGCACTGTGCTCCACTGAAACGATCAGGAGTTCTGGGTCTTTGGAGGTGTCTCCCTGTAACTCCTTCAGACCTGGAGCATCCCTTCCTGGTGAGGTTTGTTCGCTGTCTTGGAGACCCTCTGGGCACCCTGTTGGCTCTGGTACTCTTTGGAGTGTTAGGAGATGGATTTCGCAGCTGCTCTATGAACATGTTCCTTTTTTACCATATCTCTCCATCATTTGCCACATTGAATTCTTGGCATGAGACTGGGATCTGGGAGCCTGTGCCTCAGATAACTGGCAACAAGATGTTGAGATCACAGATTATTTTGTTTATAGTACTGAATCTCCCTCAGATTAAATCATCACCTTTTAATTTTTCTAGCCTTGTCTCCTCTGTTCCGGTGATTCTTTGTTCAGATGTGCTCATTTTATCACTGGAGCTGCTAACACTGAACATTGTTTTGTATGGAATTGCACAAGTGACGAAATGATGAAAAAATGGTGTGGTACATGGCAGAGTTGGGCAATGCTGATGACTTGGCTTCCCTGGGAAGGTTTCACGTAGGGATTTTTAATTTCCGTACAATAACAAGCACAGAATGGATCTGATTGATACTGTTTGTGATAAGTTGCTGCTATGGTACTCCTGATTTTTCTACAGGCATTTCTCATCCTTATTTTAGAATATTTGTTATGTTTGTTCAACTTAGAATGTTGTTCTTACTCTCTCTAGTTTATCAACCATGTAATGAAATGAACTTCAGTGTTTTCTTTGCTGATTACACAGACTTTTCATTACTTTGAGGCACTTTTTCAGCTAAACCCAAGTAGCCTCTGTGCCCTGTCTGGTAAAATTCAGAGGAGCTCAGCTGGATTTCCACTGCTAGAGCCTGGGCCCTCTTGTTGGCTTTTGCATGGCTTTGGAGCAATGTTTGGTCTTCACTCTATCCATAAACTTCCTTTCATAATTTCAGTTGTACAAATAGCATGTTGTGATCTTAATAACAAATCAGACATAATAAGTAACCTCCTCACTTTCCTTTTCCTTCTAATAAAGATTTTTATTGAGTATCACCAACCTTAACACTGTGTTTGGATGATTTTTAACATCATTTTGTATCAGACCTTGGTGTGGCTGCTTCCGGCTTTCTGTTTGTCTTCCAGGTTTGGTAAATCAGATGGTTCTTTACTTTTTGGACAGTGTTGTTAATAGAAAATTTATTGCCTTTCATTCTGAGCTTTAAATACCTTCCTTGTTAGCATTTTGGGTGTTTTTCTGTGGGCTTCTCGCTCCATCCTTTCCAGTCTGTTACATGGCCTTTGTTTGCTGTGCTCCTTGTTAATTTGAAGTGGAATGTACCTCTAACTCGTGTATCAGTGCATCCTGCCATCAAGTTCAGCTCCATCCTCTTGCTCTTAACTCAGCAGTGTTGTTATTGCTGGTGATTGTGCTGAAACCCCTGAGCAGCTTCTTTACCTGAGAGCTTCTCACTGGTGTAAATTAAGTAGAATGTTATCCAAAGCAAGACCATTGCATGAGCTTGAGATAAAATGTCTTGACTTCTCTGAACCAAAGTTGTGAAATTTCAGGCAACTCCTCAATTATTAATTAAAATTAGAAGTGTCAGCCCTGGTAATTTGCATCTTCCCTGTTTCTGAAATTTGTTATATTTTTTAGCCCTTTGCCTATATCTACGTAATTAGGTTTTGAGGCACCTAAAGCTATTTGAAACAGCAATGGCTTGGTTTTCCTTTCAATTGTGATCCTGAAATGTGCTTCTGTTAGATGAAGTTGGTGTTACTGGGCTGATTTATAAAACAGCACCAATAATCAATCTTAGGAATCTCAGTTTATATTAAAATTCTACAATATTGAGTCATTCTGTTGAAAATATTTGTGGAAATAGTGATATAAAAATGAACACTTCACTGTGCACAGTGCATTTTTTCAAACTATCAGACATAGTCTGTCTAGTCACTGAATTTTTCCCCTTTTCCTGGTGGAATCCTAGCAATTTGTGATATTACTAGTATATAGTTGTACTTAAAAGCTAGGATACTAGTTATACTTAATTATATATAATTATATTCTGCTCCTCAGCCACGTACAAAAGCTTTCCAATGAGTAAGAATATGTGCAGGATCTCTCTTATTGTTCCTTCCACTCTATTGTGTGGTTCATGCACAAATGGGATTATAAGGAATGGGGATGTGCTGTTTGCTTCTCGTGGATTCTGCCTTACTTTTAGCTGAATTCCTATTTTGCATCTCTTGATCTACCATTTTTTTTCAAGAAAATTGTCATTTGACAGCAGTTGCATGGCTGTAGTTGAAAATTATTTATGTTACTGTTTCTCAGATTCCTGGCTTCCTTTTGTTTTGCAACTTCTGTGGTTGAACAGACAACATGTTCCCAGTTACATGTGCTTCCAGCTAGTTCAGCACAGTCCAGCTCCCTTTCAAACTGCCATGCCTCAAATTTAGCTGGAAAATCCATACATAGATGGAGTGACCTGATTTGAAAAATGCTGAACTCTGCGATGCCCAAGAATTGGCAGATGATTGATACTTTTAAGGGACACCACACATGCACAGTTGAGAATGCACCTTTTAGAGTTGTACTTTAGGCACCTTGATTTGAAAACACCAACCTTTGTCCCCTTCTAAATCAGCCCAGCCTATGTTTGGCATTGCACATTCCTTTCCCCAAAAGCTTCGAACCAGAGCAGAACAGCCCAAGCGCAGCCAGGATGAAATGTGACATCTGAGAAATGGAATTAATGGGATATTTATTTTGCTTTGGCTAGCTGTGGAAGTTCATCCCAGGCTTACGTCCACCTTCCCTCATTTCTTAGTTTTATGCCTATGGAATTTAGATCTCTAAAAGGGGAAACTGCAAGGTTTTTGTTTGGCCATAGAGCAAATGTATTGCAGGATAAGGTTTCTTATGGTGCATTGTTCACCTATGAGTATGTCATAATTAGCCTTTAGAACGCCTAAAAATCTGCAAAATTTGGATTATTGTGAACATAAAGGCAATCAGGTACAAAAATAAGCACTTTTTATTGTACAATCAGCCGAATTTGGGGTTGGAGTGGTGACACAATGATTTGCAATCCTGTGATTAATCCGTCAGTTTCACTCACCAGATTTGGTTCCAACTGAGGACATCCTTTATTTTGTTCCCTGACCAGAGGACACGGAAGTGCCATTTCTGTTGATAATAAAAGACATGAACAAACTGGGTTGATCTAATAATGCAAAAACTCTCCAGTGCTGTTTTGGTTTCTTCCTATTCTTTGTTTGGCTACTTCTCCTTCAGGAAGATGTACTTTTCTTATGCACACCTGTATGTGCTTGTTAACAAGTTATTTACATCCCAAGAAAACATTTTCTACTGCGTGGTCATTTTTTTATTAATTCATCATGCCTTGTAGAGTAATTCCATCCAAGAGAGAAAACAGAGCCACGTCATTTTTATGAGTGGTCAAATACACTTGAAAACTGACTCGTAGAATTAGATTCATGTTGCACAAATAGCGGGAAAGGTTTGCTTTATTAAAAGTGCAGGGAAAGCAAGGAAGTGCTCATCAAGTGGATAATTTCTTTGCAATATTTTATTCTACCTGTTCTTTTGTTTCACAGTAAGGATAACTGAATGAATAGTGCAGATGAGGGATAAAGATGAATCTTTTGTCAGCTGAAATCCTTAACTCGGGGTCTGTGGGGTTCCCCTTGCTCCCTGAAAGGGTTTTTTGGCATCACACACAAATGTGCCTTTGCTCTGCGCCCCAAAAATCCAGCAAAAAGAAAGCAGCCAAGAAGCAACACACTGGAGTGTGGGGTTAGATTTCCTGTGTGGATTCCCCTTTCCACACTCTTGCTGATCTCATCTGCTCCAGTACACAGAACTGCAGGAACTGGAGGGAGTGGGATCGCAGGTGAGCCCTGAAGGAGGGGCAGGGGTTTGTTTTCCACGCCCTGCAGCGTTTCCCTCCCACAGCAAGTCAAAGCAACACCTAGCAAGCAGCGTTTTCCATCTGCATTTCCAGCATTAAGACACCTGCTTGTGAGCTTTTCTGTGCTTGCCAGACATTTATCTCCGAGAGGGAGTGGGATCTTTACCATGCACGAGGGTTCTGGGAGTGTGGAGCGCTGGTGTCTCCCGCCAGGAAACACCCTCATTCACGTATCAGAGCAAGAGAATGAGGCTGTACAGAACATTCCTTTCTCTGTTACAGGATTTAAAATAAGTAGCTTTAATCCCTGAACTGTGCAGGGGAAAGCAAGAATAGGTGTTGTTGTTTATGGTCTGTGAACAGGCACCGGAGTGAGATTGGTACTGGCAACACTTTTCCCCCTTGAATAATAAAGTTCTGCACATGAAGGGAAATTTGAGCATTAATATAGAACCTTTTCTTTAAGCTCCAGGACTACATTATGCATCCATATCTTGGGCCCAATAAAATGAATGGATCCTTTTAGTTTTCCTACTGTTATGGGTTTAAAACAGGCGAAGTCTTCTATTTTTTCTACTGCAATTTAATCTAATTTTAATATTCCCCAGATAATAGTGAAATAACCAGTTCTGTCCGATTCTGCCTTAGATAAAAGCATCAGCATGTTTGGAACATAAACCTTATTTTACCTTTTGTTGAGCTGCCCAATTTAGTAAGAGCAATTCAGTGCTGCATCTTAAGTGTAGTATGACTTAGAACACTGGAAGCTGCCTGGAATGTGAAAAAAGGGAATAATTTATATTTAATTGGTCTAAACCTACCTTTCCTAGGTCAATAAGAAGAGGAAAATCAGCAGCATTAATCAAGATAAAATTATCAGCTGATTAATCAGTGTTCTAATTACTGCATAGTTCTTTCCCTTTTCAGTTTTAATTACTAAACTTCATTGTCTTTTCCATATGGCCATCATGCATTCACAGTACACTTTTTCTCCTGGTGAGATCATTAATATAAAAAATGTACATTCAAGACATTACTGAAGATATAAGAAATTGCTACTGCCTACTAAGAAATTACCAAGGAAGCTGCAAATCAGCCATAGGTTATACAGGAAAAGTCCAATAAATCTACTAACACTTAAGAAAATAGATACAGTAGAAATGCAATTATGATTATCAAATCAACCTTTGTCCTAAAGTGAGTTTTGCCAGTCTTATTTCATCAAATCTGTCTCTTGGTTGGGTCAGAAACCAATCAAAATCTGATTTAAGCTGGCAAAATACAGAGGAGACCTCTTAAATTCACAGGGCTAACGCTGACCACACAAATACTCTCTTAGCACATTCTCTTTAGCAGAATATTCCTTCTTGCTAAGGCCCAAGTCCTCAAACATGTTTGGGCATTCAGATTTCAGTAGATATTAGATATCTAAATATCTTCCAAGGATTTAATCTCAAATAAATAAATCTGCCATGTATTGGCAGAAGTATCTTGACTTATTTAGTCTCTGTGCAAGTCATGAGGAGAATGAAGAGCTGGGCTTTGGCCTTTAATGTTGGTTTTTGAGTAAGGAAGGGGGTTAGAAAAGTCCACAGCAGAACTGAGTTTCTGATGAGATCTCCCCAGCTCCTAATGCGTCAGTCTGCAATCTCGCTCACAGCCACCTTTCTAGAGGAGTCAGGAGCTTAAGCCAACGAGCAGGACGTGTTCCTGGGATTCTATGGAAGGTGCACTGGTTAGCAGGGCAGCACCTACGGAATGAAGTGAGGAACTCAGAGTTCCCTGGGAAGAGCTGCTGCTTTGTCAGTGAGAGCACCCAGTTCTGTGCACTTGGGAAACACACAACAGAGGCTTGCATCAGTTTAATTTTTTGATGAATGCCTGAAAGCATTTCCATTGCCTGGAACCTGGCAGGTTCTGTATCTGGTCTGCAAGGTCTCTTGCATCCTTCAACATGCTCTTCGTCCATGATGGAAATGGTGGATTTCCAGCATCCTGCCTGCAACAGTGTTCTTATTTTAAAACGATTTCTGTGTCCTTGTCTATTTACTTCTAAAATCAGGTTTTCCTGAGAAGAAGTAGTCATACCAGTTGTTTAGTTAACTGATTAGTAATTGAAGGCCTAGTTTGGAAATTGTACAAGTTTCCTATGAATATTCATAAAAAATAATTAACTTGGCTTCTGATTTAGAACCCAACAACAGTTCAGGGGTTTTTTTTGATAGATGAGTTAATTATATGCCGAGGTCTAGTTGCTGGGGTTTCTTTCCTAAGTGGTGATTGACTAACTGCTGCTGGTGACAATAATCCCGGGCTGGGGAGGCTTTTTTTGTGTGCTTTGCTTTGGGCTGAGGTTTTTTTGTTTGTGTGTGTGTCTTTCCCAATGTCGCTCTGCAGCTGGAGGTGGCACATCGCCACCACCCTGCAAAGGACGTGGGTGCCTGATGCAAAGTCCCTTCCCTGCTGGACCCGCTGCGGCTTGTTTTCCTCCCCAAAGCGCTTGGAAAGGAGGATTGCGAGAGGCAGATCCCCGCAGGACTCTAATTAAAATTCGCGATATGGTCAAATCTCTGCCGCCCCAAAGCAACTCGCTGGCTTTTACAAGGGGACCGAGGAAGCTGCTCAGCCCGCCCGAGCCTGGATGGGGCAGCTGGCCTTCCTTTGCCTGTGCTAAACACTGGGAAGATATCAGGATGGGCTGCCCAGGGAGGTGGCGGAGTCCTCATCCCTGGAGGTGTTTGAGGAAAGCGTGGCACTGGCACTCAGTGACCAGGTGGCGATCGGTGCCAGGCTGGACCCGCTGCTCTCCGAGGTCCCTTCCGACCTAAGCGACTCTGCGATTGTGCGAAGCCGATTCCCCTCTTGGGGAGTGGCACAGCCGCCGGCCCAAGGACACGGGCAGCGGAGCCCCGGTGCCGGGAGGGGACGGCGGGGAGGCAGAGCCCCGCTCCCGCAGCCCGGCCGCGGAGCAACGCTGCCATCTAGTGCCACCCGCGCCCTCCCCGCCTCTCGGGCTCGCGGCTCTCCGGATTTTTTTTTTTAATTTTTTTTTTTTTTTTCTGAAAGGTTTTTATCCCGTCAAGGAAAAACCGGCTCTTGGAAAACAACCAACTCAGTTGGAACTCGGAGATAATAATCAGTTTCTCTGGGCTTGTGAAATTGGCTCATTAAGCGTGCTTTTTAACAGAAAATATTGGAAGCGATTAAGTCTGCTTTAGTGAGTGGGCATGAAATGGCCAACCTTCGGCCACCCACAGCTCCTAGGTGCCTGGCGTCGTTTTATGCATGCAGCGTAATGTCTTTACTTGAAGTGCTGTTTATTCATCACCTGCTTATTTATCTCTTTGCATTTGGCAGGCACATCGATCAATGTTAAACTGTCACACAAGGTTATTTTTCTTTTACATAACAGTAGAGGCCTAAGGTAGTGGCATATTAAAAGTAATAACTTTCTAACTTGTAGCTCGAGATGACAGCACCATTTGTACCACAATATATTATAGCCAGAAATTCGGGAAAAAATGTAAAAAAAAGGGGGAAAAATATTAAAGAAGTTAAAAAAACGGATGGTGTCTGTTAAGAATTAATGTTCTTCCAAGGTCAGAGGCTGGGAGGCAGCATTCCCTGCGTTGCTATAATTGTGTTCCTGTGTGTGTTGTGAACGTGTCTGGTGAATGGCTCTCCACCACACAACAGATCCACCTCTGACCCATCGGGATTAACTTTAGGCCTTAACATCCCTGATAAACTCACAGGGAGACTCCTCTCTACATGCTGTTCACCACCCAGCCTGATTTATCCCGTGAGAATCAGGTAGTTCTGCTTAGAAGTGGATTGATTGATCCCGATGTGTGGATCCAGACGCTCGTGTCCACGTCGTGGTTGTGCAGCAGTCACCTGGAAGTCAGGCTATGCCCAGGGAAAACTCGAGCTGAATAAACAGGGAGGGGTGTAGTTATCAACAACCGTGCGCAGCCATCTGAAAAACAGCAAAAAAGTCAACGTGGAAGTAAGTCTTTTCATTCTAGTTTCTCTCACCCTCACACCCCCCTTTTCTTTTTTTGGTTCTAGTATTCTGTTGCTTTCAAACACTGCCCAGCTTTGATAGACTTCCTGTCTTGGCACAGGGCCAGGCAAGCTTTCTCTGTACAAACAGGTTTTCTTTTTATTTTCAGTCCAGCCTAAAAATGCCTACAGATAGAAGAATGTCAGATCTTTTTAGTGTTGAATTTCAAAGCGGTCCTTAGAATTTTTTCCTCCCCTTGATCTCGTCTTTGGATTGCAGCTTGGACTCGCTCTCTGTTTCTAAATATAAGCCGTGGACAGTGGCTTTCTAATAAAATGCTTTGATAGGCTTGTGTACATGGGAATTAAGCATGGGGCTGTGGTGGACTCTGTGTCAGCAGCCCCGTTCGTGCTGACATGAAGCACCGCTGCCCTCCCACCGCCGCACACGTTGCTGCCAAAGCAGCCTGGCTCGGAAGTGCGAGTGGAGAAATGGAAGCGCTGAAGGAAGCAAGGCCATGAAATGCACTTCATGCAGATGGCATCTTGCTTTCTGGGTTGAACAGAATTTATCGTTGAGCCTGGTTTATCTTTGGATCTGTTAATTCATGTATTCATTCCTGCTCTTGGGCAGACACTTCTGTTTTATCTCATGAAGTGCAAACCTGGAAGGAAAGGAGGGGGAAGCTCGTCCATTAAAAAAAGCAGCATCTCCACATGTCTATGCTCCTGGATCAATATTTGCATCAAAGTGGTTTAAATGTATGTGGCTCTAGGGCTGTCCATTCTTTCAACCTGACCTGCAGCATTGATTAGGGCTAGTAGAAGGAAGGGAAAATAGCAAATCCGGTAAGATAAAATTAAAAAAAAAAAAGAAGCCAGGAATGTCACTGTGACTCCTGAGAAAGAAGCACTTAAAGTGCTCCCATCATTTGTATGACCTCAGCAATCCCCTTAGTTAGACACTGCCCCTCTTCACCACCCACATGTGGCACTTGTGGTTCATTTGATCGTATTTCTGAGAATAACAAAGAAGATTTCAGATTTTATCTGAACAAAGGTGAAACTTCCTTGTTTGGGATGCATGAGTTACCTCAATTCTGGATAAAATATTTACACTAATTTTTGAGATTGCTACTTTGCTTTCTGCTTGTATATCCTAATTCATGGAGGGCACAGAGAAAGTTTGTGATGTGGATAAAAATTAACTTCTACATGTTTTCTTCCTCCATTAAGACTGCAAGCCCTTCCCTGAACTCCTTGGACATTACACATGCTGGGAGTGCAAGGCAATTTACACCCCAAAGAGATTCTTATCTCAAGAGCAGCACAAGTAAAGCAAGGTTGCAGGACTGACCCTCACATTTTCCTGAAGGAAACATTTTACTCCTTCTGTTGTTTTTCCTAAAGTATCTTTCCAATTCATTTTGAAGCACTAGAAGTTGAAATCACTGAGAGAGAGGTCTCTTGGTGAAATCTTGGCTTTATTTAAATTGGCTTTACCAGGTCCAGGATTCCCCTCGAAGACTTTGCCTTTCTGTGCCTGCTGGGATTGGATGGTGTCTTGTAACAAGATCAGGGCTTACCATTTTTTCCCCTTTTTTTCTTTTTTGTTTGTAATGTATAGACTAGTTTGTTTACATTTGTGTTGCAGTGGATAAATTTGAAAAGGCAAGTCACAGTTTGGATCTGTGTTTCTTTCTCTTTGGTCTCAAATAGACTTTTGGTATTGAATTCTCTGGATGTAGGATCAGCCTTTAAACTTTGACCTGCATGTGTGATTGCTTAGGCAACAGCTAATTTTGAAGCAGAAAAGATTTAAGATCAGCTTTTTTGAAATGACTGCGATTTTTGATATAGAGAAACAGAAAAACACAATGACAGAACACAGTATAATACATAAAACGGAGAGGGAAAAAAAATGACAGCTAAGAAATTTATCATGTAAACAAAGAAGTCCAGCCTATTGAATGGAATAAAATTGAATAAATAGAATGATCTCTCCTCCATGCTCTGCAGCTCCTCAGCTGGCAAAGCACTTAGCACCTACTCAGATTAAGCTGCATGAATACAACAGTATTAAGTTAGCCTCACAAAAGAGGACTTCCAGTATTAAGAGTGATCAAAGGATTTTAGCAAGGCAGGCTTGCCCACGACCATAAAGGTCTCCTAATAAAGTAGAACTGAGCAATTAATTTACTTGACAGGATGTCTGCGAGCAGTTTGCAATTCCCCTGTATTTACTTGTTATTCAGAGTAACTTGATGGTTTTGGGAACATTCACCCACAGAATTGATCATGAGCAAGATTCCATGAGGATTCCATACCTGATATGTTAAATTTGGGCTGAGTTAGTTACAGCTAATTGGTCATTTCAGCCAGAGGGAGAAGCAGAAAATTAGCATGTCTAAGACATTTGCCCAAATGTTAAACCACTGTTGGCCCCATAAACCTTGCCTGCGGCACTTGGCATTTATTGTCCATTCCACTTGCCTCACTTCACGTGTCTCCCAGACATAATTTAGGGCACTGGCTGCCAGTAGCCCTGTCCTAAAACTAATATACAGCTCCCCATAAAACAGTTCTTTCCTGACCTGGCATCGGTACCTCCTATGTTTGTTGTCTTACAGGATTTTATTATCCCCAAGGATAATGGCTCCTGCAAAATGCTGGGGATTTCATGGCTGTCATGGCAAACACGGGCTTGGAACATGTGCTTTATATCTAAGGCAGATGGGCCAGTGTGCTGTGCTTTGGGGGCTGGGAGGAGAAATTATGGCTCTAGGCCTTTTCCTCCTCCAGACACTGGGTTTGGGTGGTATCACTCAGCCTTTGGATGCTGGAGATTCTAGTGATTCCATCTTAGCTTCAGGTGTACCTGGAAGTTAAAAATACTTTTTTTCTGGTTGCATTGTATTATCAGCAGCCTGGAGAGACACAGGGATTGGGACCACTGGAGATCCCGAGGTGTTAATAGCCGACCAGTTCTGAGGTATTTTCATCTGAAACCCAACTTTGTCGCTGTGCAGCATTTTTAATTCATGTTATTTGGCCACGCACAGCGGGTGTGAGCACTTCTGTGGAAGAACGCACAGCAAGGAGGCTACAGGCATAATAACCTCCATAATTTTATCCAGTGTAGTTCACCAAAGTTCTCTTTTGAGGCAAAGTACCAGCTTTCCTTAAAGCTGTGGTTAGCTCTTAGGAACTTAGCTTTTAAAGGAAGTCTTGCTGATATTCCTCCATGTCCTTCCTATTTTCTCTCCCTTCTCCTCCCTGAATTATTTCCTCTCTGACAGCCACATGGCAAGTGGAACATTTAGTTTGGGTTTTGCTGCTGAGTTTGTCCCATGGAGTAAGTTTTAGGGTTAACTGATTCTGTGCTTGAATGGTGGTTATGGAGAGAAAAGATAACATTTAAGGGTAGAACTACTACAATGAATTAATGCTTGATTTTTCAAGAGGCCGTGTTTTGAGTCACCTACCTTATAACACCTCTTATAATCAGGTCACTTATGTAAAAATGGCTATGAGTTTCTAATGTTAGACAGGCAAGCTCTGTAATGTTGGCTCGGGTCCATTCCCATGCAAAGGTGAGGTTGCTGTAGCGTTACGTTCTCTAGCGCTGTGTTCTAACGCGTCCCTGCCTCTTGAGCAACGGGGCTGTCCCACTTAATGTGCTAATTCAGCTCCCTGCCTCCTGTGTGACACAGGATTCCAGAGCTGTCATTTACATTTCCTTAAAGTATGTCTAATTTCTAATTAAGCACTAAAAGAAGAAACATTTTTATCTTCCTAAGAAATCTTGCCCCTGCTTTTGGTGTAAGCATTTAACAAACTCAATGCTCAGCAATAATGATGTTTGAGAAATACGGTCAGAAAAGGGAAATTGCATTATAAAGTTTCATTACAAAGAATATCCAGTAGGAGTGTCAGTTGAGAGGGTCTCTATTTCCAAGTCAACATGTTACCTGGACCTGTGGACTTTCGAAGATCAGATTAATGTGCAGAAACTCAGTTTCTGTCTTGTGCAACCATCTGAGATTCTGCTGGGCAAATATGGCATGATGTATCAACTCCAGTTACAGTTGGCTACAACCCGCTCTTGGGAAATCTGCTGTGTTGTGTGGGCCAGACTGATCTTTAGTGTTACACTGAAAATAATACTGGAAAAGATTACCCAAAAGATGTGGAGCATTATCCACCCCTTTGAGGCCTTAAATGATACTGAACACTTTTCTGAAAGCAATGCTTTAGGCAAACCCAAAACTACGCTGTTCGATATGAGATTTTTTGTGTAAAATCACTGACCAAAGCTGCAGAAGCTTTTCCCTTGGATAGTCAGTGGGTCCTTCCATCTCTCATGCCTGTGGCTCCAAGCGTGTGCACAGAAGCTCCCGGGAGCTCGAGTGGCAGCTGCAAGTGGGGGCCTGCATTTGCAAGAATGCAAAGAATTGCCAAGTATTTGTACCCCGTGGGGTCTGAGACAACCTAAAGGTTGTCAAGGGGCTGACAATCTGTTCGCTCAGCCCCAGGAAACAGTGGGGAAGCTGAATCTTGCTGGTTGTGTGCTGCTGGCCCTGCACATACAGACCTAACCTGCTGCCCGTGCCAAAATCTTCTAAACGCGGCTGAGCCCCTGATCAACAAATTGTCCTTCAGTCAAGGAAGATGTCAGCAAGCTGGCTGGCACCCAGGAAAGCCAAATCCTGTCAAGAGAATATCCTGCAGCTGTCTGAGGAGCACACCTTTTACCCATGGGGATAAGGGAACTCTGGGAAGGGTTTTGTCTGTGCAACCAACTGTCCAGGCAATCAGAAGTGGCCAAGTATGAATTCTTTGTACTGAACAAATAGATGCACAAACAAATTAAAAACAGGTAACATCATTTTATGACATAAATGAGAAGGGAAAAAACATCAACCTGTAAGACAGAACTCTCTTCAGACATGTGCCTGTCCTCTCTCCCTTCCAAGAAAGCCTTGATCCCTCTCTCTGACGCACAACTTGCCTTTATGTACTTTGGATACATCTAAACTGGGGGATTTGAGTATTTTCTTGATGCTGGCTCAGCCCTACAGACAGGTTTCAGCACCTCCAGTTAAAACTGAAGCTCCATTCTTTGTGGAGCCCTAGACATGCTGGTTTTACTCATGGGACTCTGTTATCAGCCCTGGAGATGTGGCTAATGCCCAGTCTGAGACCTTGAAAAGGGCACAGTGGCCCAGTACTTCCCAATTAGGATTTTTAAGGATTTTTGAGACTGTGATTTGGCAGCAGGGTGAGGAGCTCCATGTCCCTCTTTGCTTTTGGGAAAACCTACCTGTAGAAAAGGTGCAGCACTTCTGTTCTTGCACAGTAGCTAAAAGGGTAACTTAAATGTTGGCTTTTTGACTTTAGTGGTACTTGCTAATGCAGAGCGGTGTGAGGCAAAAGCAGCCAAGTACATAAGTGATTCAGGCTTTCTTACTCCTATTTAAACAATTCTTGATTGAAGCTGAGAGCAGACAAACATGAAGAGATGTGTCTGATGATTCTGAGCTGCTGAAAGTGCTCATTTCACCTCTGCTTCCGCTAAACCAATACTTCCATTGGATATCTTTGTCATGGAGCAGGAGAAGGCAATTCCCTTTCTCCTCTGTATTTGTTAAGCATAATTCTTGTTGATTCTTTCAGTTATATGCTTGCATTGAAAGTGGGACAGGAGTCCTTAAGAAACTAAAAATTGTCCATATAATGATCTCAATAGGAAGGAGATTATCAAATTGAGGAGAAAAAAGTGTAGAAAATTAAGATGTCAAGTACTGTAAAGCCATGTTAAGAGTCACTCCATGTACTCTGGAAAAACAAGTATCCTAAGTTCTCTGTGAAAACACCAAAATGTACCTCAGCAAGGCCTCACTCAGCTGTTCTAATCTCCTTACAGTTGTGTTTGGCCCTTTTATAACATAGAAAAATTAACTTCAAATAAATTTAAGGAGGAACGTAGATAAATAATATTTAAAATGGAAATTAAAAAAAAGAAGTATAAGAATTTGGGAGTCCTAATTCCTCTGGGAACAGATGCATATCATCATCTTCACATGCCTAAGCTGCACGCCCTTAGGCTGTGAATGTCAAACACCCCTTTATCTTCCAGCACTCTGGTATACAAATAAAGACGTTTCTGTAGCAATTCCAGTTTCAGGAAAAGGACAAGTGCTGACTGAATATGATCCAGGGGTTCCAGATATTAGGGCGATGCCCATTATCCAAGAAGGGGCTAGGATGTGATAGTAGCTGTTTTCGATAAAAACACACAGAGCAAAGCACACGCCCATGTAACAAGTCTCCATTGACCTTAGCAATGCTTTCGATGCTCTCAGACTTCCAGCTCTGTGAAAATTATTGGCAATATTTCCCAACTCCTGGATGTCCAGAAAAGTTTGTGAAATTATCCGTCATCTGCACAATGGTATGCTGGATAGAGGCTGGGGCTGGCACTCTGTTGGATCCATTTGTAATAGCAAAAGGAGTCAAGCAAAGGTATATTTTGGCACAGACTGTTCTTTGGACTGTTCTTTGTAGTAATGATTGATGATCCCACTAGAGACATGATGCCAGGAATATTTATTAAATTTTGAACATCTGGCAAGCTCTTTAACCTGAGCAGATTGAAGGCCTCCACAGCACCGAAGGAGAAGGTTATATGTGAACTCCTTTGCGCAGGTGGTTGTGCTTTCGTTGCACACACTATAGAAGACCTCTAGTTCACGACCAACAAATTTGCTGTGGCAGCTGAAGTCCACAGATTTATCGTCAGTCAGAAGAAAAGCAAGGTTGTGCACTAGTCCAGAGCTGGAAAAGCATCTGCAAGATATAGAACTGGCGTATTAGTGTGGGTAATGGATTTAATTTGTTTTTAAGAGACTATCAGATGTCTAAGAAATCATGTGCAGAATTAAAAATACATGTTTTGCATGTGAGATTGCATCATAAATTGACACATGCATGGTATCCCACAGAATACCAGACTTAGTGTTTATTTTGCTGTAGTAATTTCCACATTAGTCTGTGGCTGTGAAACATGGACAAGTCATTGCTGGCACATCAAAGAGCTGGAAAAATTCCATCACCAGCACCTTCGAGCTATTATGCATATCAAGTTGTAGGATAAGAATCACAAATAACAAGATTTTGCAAAGAGATTGCACAAACAGTATTGAAGCAATTATTATTATAATAGCATTATTTTGCTGGACTGGACATGTCCTCTGTATTTAGGACACAAAGCTCCCACAGTCTGTGTTGCACAGTAAACTTACGACAGGCAGCAGATCAGAAGTCAGGGAAAGGAGAGGCATTTGTCCAGGAAAAATCGCTCCCTGGTTGCCACACAGATGCCATCATTTGGGAAACGCAGCATCAGCTATTAATATGGAGTACTACAGTGTAAAGTGAGACATGTTGGTCAATGGAGCTGAAAAATAATTCACAACTCCAAACTTGTGAATAATTTTGCCCTTGCTGAACATCTGTGATTAAATGGCAGTCTCTTTAGATGTGGTTGTACTAAGTTCAATTCCAAAATAAACCAAATCGACGCTCAGGAACGTTTAGGCATTGTTCTCTCCGTGTCCAAGGGATGATGAAGTTCCACTTCAGGAAACCGTCAGGGAGAGTAATGCTGGGGACAGCACTGGGTACTGGTGATGCTGCCCTCTGTCCAGCCCGTGGGATTCTAGCATTCAGGCAGGTGTGGCTCTGCTAATGGAGCGGAAATCAGGAGAGAGCGAATTGGGCTGAAAGAGAAGGAACCCTCGTGTGATGCTAAAGAAGCTCCACAGCAGCCCAAAAAGAGAAGGCTCAAGCTCAGCTTCTGTTCTGGAAACACTACAAGTGATTAAGCCTGGCTCCAGAAGAATGCATTTTTCTTTTCCACGGCTCTCTGAGAAGGCATGGGAAGTTCACAGGGAATGGAGAGCCGCCGTCACCGGCTCCTGGGATCCCGGAGCGAAGCGCACAGGGGAGTGGGCTGGAGGCTTTGCAACGTGGAAGTTCCCTGTGGATAAGGATTTCTTCCCGTTTGCCCCATTCTAGAGATCCCTGCAAGAGGCCCGCTGTGCACAGGCCTCCTCCCCAGCAAACAAAGGGACAAACGTTCAGGGGGGTTGTTCCCTCCTGCTTCCTTAATATGCAAACTTATAATAAAAAGGAGATTGGAGGGAAGGAAATAATCAGATCAACTGCTGTCATTTCCATTTAATTGCCGTGTTTGCCATTTCAGCAGCAAGCACTGAAATGTGCTCAAGGCGGTGGGAGAAAGGCAGCAGCCTTTGGTTCAGTGGCTGTTCTTTAAACAGGAGTTATTCAAATCCCAAGCAAGGTGGCAGGAGCTCCGGGGGAGCTGCTGCGCTGAACAGGTCAAAGGAAGAGCACAAAGCACGTCTCAGAGTTTGGGACGTGGCGGTAATAAATGTAAACAAGCCAATTAGAATATATTGTTTGCTGAAATGAAACTTCAAAACCCGGAATGCTTGTACACGACCTATAGGAAATGAAGTGGAAGCAGTTCAGTGTGTGTAAAATTGATAGGCAGTTTTTATCTTGCTATCCTTTTTATCTAGAGCATCTGAAATCCAGTAAATATATTCGCTTGCCCTACTTTTGAGAGTAATTTTTCATCACATTTTCAGTAATTGGATATCACATATTTTACGGTCTTACTCTGTGTTGTTGGAATAGCCAAAAAAAGGAATAAAATGATAAATTGAATTACTTTAGGTTGGGCAGTTTTTATGGGAAAGGGAGATAGACTGGATGCCTTAGGTGTAATCCTCTAGACCACGTTTGAAAACTTTTAGGCTAGTAAAAATCCCAATCATTGGCATGCAGTATTTCACCTCTGAAACAAGATATTGTTTACTGAAAGGGAAAAAAAAATCAACAGTGTTTTAGTGTAAAACCTGTCTAGATTTTTAATGAAATATTGGAAGGAGGAAATACTTTTGTCCTGGCAAGACCTCAAGGGTGCTTTTCTTAATTTCTCAGTTCATTTTGTTCTCTTATCTAAAGTATGTAAAAGGGATTTTGTATTTCAGTTATGAAAATGTGCATATTTTATGCCACAAAAGAGAACCTTTTTTTCCTTTCCTTTTTTTTCCCCCCCTTTTGGTAAATATTCTTTCAGAAGAAACACAATCGATGTAGTCAGAGCTAACAAGCAGATGGATGTATTTGAATGCCATTATCTTATGTACAATGATATTATCTCTTTCATGAAAAATTCAGCAGTTTGGGCTGCTTTAGTCAAGGAGAAGGAGGAAGTAGGGAAGAAAAAATAGTGAGAAAAACATGATCAGACTTGGAATCCCTGAGGGGGTCACATTGCATCATTTAGCAGGAGAATAACCAATGCAGAAGGAGCAAAGTTGGTGGAGTTGCTGTCTGCTCTCCTTATGGCGTTCTTGGCTCTGAGCTCTCTTCAAGCCCTGCAGCTGTAGGTGGGCAGCTCTTGGGCCTGCTAAAGCATCACACCATGACATTTTTATCATCAGTCTAGGAGAAGAAAATAAATTTGCTAACAGAATATAGTTGGCAGGCTAATACTGCCTTGTCACATTCCAGACATCTCCAGGTCTGGCCTGAGCCAGGGGAAACAAGAACGAGGGCCAAGAAGTTCATGATGGACATGTTATATGAAGAACAGAAATGCATTAAAAGGGGGGGAGGCTTCTCTGCCGTAGAAATTGGGTAGACCTGGTGATTTCAGGAACGGGAGTGCTTGTGCCTATGAAATACTTACACCTGGGAGGTGGAAGGCTCTGTTTCTGTAAAATCTAATCTTAATCCTCTCTGAGGCCTTTAACATTTTATTTCCTTTTATTGAAAAAACCCCCAGAATTAAAACTAACACTGTTGAGGCAGAGAATTGTGCCCTGTTCTCAGGTATCTGCTGCATCCAGTAACCTCCAGCAGCTGATCAAAACCACTAGTATGCAAAGATTTAGGTTTTGCTGTCTCTGGGAATGGCATGTGGGGATGATTCCCACTGCTGTTTGGTTCTTGTGGCATTTTCTGCTCCCCAAACCCTTCCCTGTGTGGTTGCACTTGCAGGGAGAGCAGAGAAGGTGTCAGTGTCACTGCACAGTTTTCAGGGGGGAGCTGCCTGCAGAAATTTTGAGTTCTCACCAGGCAGCTCTAGAGTTGAACCATGTCAGGAGCGCACATTTCACCCCTCTAAGCTGCAGCAGCAAAGCCTGGGGTGTGATCCCTGTGCTGGGCAGCTGAGCTGTGCCCAGCATTGGGCACAACAGATGAGTAAAGGCTGTGCTGGGGAATTTCACACGGACACATTGATGTGTGATGGAAGAGTCGCTGTTCTCCACAGTCATGCTCCCCTAATCCTACAGGATGAGATGATTTTGCATCATCTGGTAAATTAAATCTATTTTTACTTGCCTGCCCAGTACAGCAGTGGCCCTGAAGCATGGGCTGTGTCCTCCAGAAGCATCATGTCCCACAGGGTCACTCCTCCGCAGAGCATCCGTCCCATTTCACTCGGCCACGTTTGTGGCAGTGCGGAATTCAGCTGTGTTTACACTAAGGAAAGAAAAATTCAGGAAAATGAATAATTGAGAAAAGACATTATGCAAACAGTGCAACTTCTTTGGGGTTCTGGATGTGTCACAGAGTGTCTTAATGATAAATCTTTATGAAAATTATTTTCATGAGTGACCTGGTTGATTGACTGAGCTTTCTGTAGCCCAGGTTGTGGGAAGACCCAAACTGGACCTCCAGAAGTCCTTGCCCAATATATGATGTTTACACCCAGCCATGCTGCCTTTTTCATGATGATTTCCCCAAGTTCAGAACATGTAAAATTAAGATTTACTTTACTGTAAGGTCCTGAATGTCATTGAGATGTTCTGATTACTAAATGGTTTCTCTTTGTTTGAATTTTATTTAATACAGTACATCAGGCTGAAGTATAAAGGTTTTCTTAGGCAACCTTAAAGTTATTATGTGTAATCAGGATTTTTTTCTCCCCAAAATGCTGAGTTACTCAATTCCTGTGTCATGTCCCTTTAGAAAAATAAAAGTGTTAGTTAGGAAAATATTCAGGTCATTCCTATAAAAATAACATCCATTTTTTCTTTTTGATGAAATGGGGTTTGTTGAAAGTGCTGGCATTTGGTAGGCTGAAAGAAAAAGTAGGACTGAAAAAATATTTAATCTAAGTTGTAAAGGAGCTTGGAACCACACCACAAGCATCATAATTAACTTTAATAATTATAAATGTAAATGCAGACAAGCCACAAGGTTTTAATGGTGTGCCACATGCTTCTGCTAATTATTTTAGAGTTTGGACACATTCAGTGCCAGCTAATTATAAACCCTGCTATGGAAATCATCTGTTTATATTAGACTTATTGATCTCTAGTGCTTAAGCAATATGAAAAGGGAAATCTACAATGCCGTACCATCTGCTTTGTATTCCTAATTGCTTTTAAAGAATCAAATATATAAATAGTCAGCTTTTTATATGTTGGGCTTCAAACTCATTCAAGAAACATGTTCTGCGAACCTAAGCGAGCAAGGAAAAGATGGAGCATTAATAATTTCTCTCTTCCCCCCCAACTTTTTCCATCCTCGGGTCTCTGCAGTTCGTCGACCTCAACATGGGAGAACAAAACCTGCATCTCCCTGAAGTCCCACATATTGGTCAAGCCAGCTGAGAAGTTGTGCAGTTTATCATTTACATCTTTTAATTGCGCATTTTCTTTTACTCCTTGCCATCAAACACACCTTACGGCCGTGAACATTTCTTGTTATTCCACTTAATGGATACACAAGAAGAGGGGAAGGGAAATTAATGTTCAAGCTAACGATCACCTCCTCTGGGAAGAATCTGGCTTTATGGCAGATTAAGCCTATTGGGCTGCATGATGGGCATTTGCTTGGGGGGAGGATGCACACTTTGATATAGTTTTTTTCTCTCTCCTTTTTTTTTAGAAGTAGCATTATTATGTATTTCACAGTCATTTCTTTGTAAAATTGCTGATTTTCATGCCGTATAAAATAACTGTTTTCAGTGCTTTAGCTGCTTGCAGTGTCACTTTTACTGGGATAGGTTCTTTTGTTAGATATTTACTGTTCTGCGACCCTTTGTTGTGGTTGAACCCTGCAAGCAGCAAAACATCACAGCCACTCCCTCACTCCCTCCTTTCAGTGGGATGGGGGAGAGAACCAGAAAAAAAAAAAAGAGTCAAATTTGTGGGTTGTGATAAAGATGGTTTAATAGGACAGAAAAGGAAGGGGGAAAGATATAGAAAGCAAGTGGTGCCAAGACTGTTTTGGAGCAGGGGTCCCTGACCAGCTTTCCCTCCGGTTTTCCCCCAGTTTATCCACTGCCCCTGTTAGCCCGGGGTATGGAATATTCCTTTGGCCAGGTCAGCTGTCCTGGCCACGCTCCCTCACGGCTCCTTGTGCAGCTCCTCACTGTCAGAGCATGGGAAACTCAACAGTCCTTGATTTAAGGTGAGCACTGCTCAGCAACAGCTAAAACATCCCTGGGTTATCAGTGTCATTCTCATCCTAAATCCAAACCACAGCACTGCACCAGCTACTGGGAAGAAATTCAGCTCAGTCCCAGCCAAACCCTTTCTTTTTCTAAAGCTGGAATTTTTTTCTGACTTTTTTCTTTTCCAAAGTTAAATTCTGGTGTAACCTAATTGTTTTGTTCATTGTCTCATTGCGGGGTTCAGCTCTCATTACTGGGATGTTAATCCTGGAGGAATCCTGCATAAGGAGAGTGAAGATAGAGAAGGGTGGCTGGTGTGAATTGTCACAATTCCACAGCTTGTGAAGCCTACAACGCTGTGACAATTTGCATAGGACAGGAGAGTGCCCTGAGAATGGCCAGCTCTGACAAATTGAGAAACTGGGCCAGATCCCCAGCTCGTGTCAGTTGTAGCTCTGCTGAAATCCATGGAGCTGTGCCAGGCTGCACCAGCTGGGAGCCTGGCAATCACCGGGTAAAATTAAACAAGTTAATGCACTTGACTGCTGCAGTTAAGGGGTCCTGAACCTCTGCTGCTTTGCCTCTTGAGGAGCTGCTCGGACAACTCCCCGCCCTCACACCCCACTCACACAGGGTGTAAATGTATATGGGGGCACGGTGCGACAGAGTCTGTCCTTAAAAACACACCTCAGAGCTGTGTTTGTGGGTGAGGATCACTCTTCTTGGAAATTCCATTCTTCTGGTTCCTGTGTTTGTGAAATGGCTCTGCTTAGCCTGGCACTTGGAAAGAAAAGTCTGCCACTTACGGCTTTATGCTTATCCTTTCCCAGTGCACATGCACACCCTCATTTGAATCTCTCTGAGTGCACATTAGTAGTGTGGGATTCTATTATTATCAGAGTTTACTATAATTAGGGCTCCTAGTTTTCTGCAATTCAGCAGGGGAAGAAGCACAGCTTAAATTTTGGTTTTAAAATTCAGGCTTCTTCCCAAAAGTGAGGCACCAAGCAAAGAAACAACACTGGAATAGGCTTTCAAATGACCTTTCTGGTAAATCTCACATCTATAGTGAACAATGTAATTTGGAAGCTTTTAGAGAGCTCACCAAACTCCTGGTCTGTATTTTCAGATAATGGTCACCTTTCCTTTTTACCCACCACCAGAAACAGTGACAGTGAGAACCACTGACCATGTAGCATCATCCGTGTGCTCTCCTGGTGCTGGAGAACAAGTAACAGAGTGTGGAAGGATGGGTGTTCCTTGGTGACACAGTGCAGGGCACACTGTGACAATAAGGGATTTGGTTTGGTAGCTTGCAGTGGCCAGAGCCTCTGATGCTGTGTGGAGAGGAAAGTACCTCTGTCATCTCAGAGGCTTTCATCTTGTGCTGCTGTTCCGAGTGCATCCAGCACCGCTGCACCTTCCCTAGGGAAAAGCCAGGCCTCCAGCGGAGACACGGCGGGGCAGAACAAGCGCAAGTGTCTTCCTTTCTGGGGGTGGACATCGGAAGGTTTACTGGTCTTTTCTGCTCACAGACACCAAATACAATTATTATGACCCACTCTTGTTCAAGTTCCCTCTTGGAAATCATCACCAGAGCCAGTGATGATCTGTCTACATGTGGTGTTTAACTTCTCTAGAATGTAAATGTTATACCTCTTCTGCAGTACTTTCAGAGGGCTTTCCTGGTGCCATTAGCATTTTAACATTATTATTAAGAGTGGGATTACTCACTCTGTACCTTCGGATGGCTAGGAAAATGAAAGTGAAATGTCAGATGCAATTAGGAGAGATGCCACCTCCTGTATTCCCTGGACTCCTCTGTTTGTCGCCTTCCCGTGTGACCCCCACTGGGAGTAAAACCTGCAGTAGTCCTCAATGAAGTTGTCATGGATGAAGCTGATGCTGTAAGCACAGCTCCGGTGTGGTCTAGGTGACTTTAAAGATCATGGAAAGCACCTAATATTTCATCCAAAATGTAAGCAGGAAAGAATTAACTCCGTAGTTTTATTGGATAAGGAAAACACAATTCTGTGCTTTCAGTGGCCTTCAGCTATAGCTCCAGGTACTGTGATGTTAAATAATTTAGTCTGAACTTGCCAGCAGTGGGAATTATTACTATTGCAGGGGCAACATTTGATGGACAGCGTTGGAGGTGGAAGTGGCTGTTTTCTGAAGCTGCTCTTGCCCGGACAAAAGGAATTTGCTCTCCGGATTGAGGTGGCAGCTTTGCACTTGGACGACACGAGTCCTCACCCCTCAGCCAAATCACAGGCATCCAGTGTATAGCCTGGAATGTCAGATTAGTGCCTGAAGGCTCTGCCAGAACCCTGCAAGTCGAGATAGCTTCAACCAGGTCGTAACTACACGGCTTTGTAACCTCCTGGGGTGAGGATACGGAGTTTGGTACGGAGATGGATCCGTCTCCTTGCACCTGAATGTCATATTCTCCTCAGAGCAAATGGATGGGCTTTTGTGTGGAGACTGCCATAAACACAGTAAAAACTCGGATTTTTGGCAAGCAGAAGCTGTTTAAGAACCAAACTAAACTGCTGTAAAACAATAATTTGAAGGAGTAAACCAGTGCTAACCTGCATGGCAAGTTTCAGCCGATGCACTGGGAAATGGCAAAGGCATTAAACTCCCCTAAGATAAGGGTTATAATGGGAACTTCAGTGACCCTCCAGTACAGTGGGGCTTCCGTGCTACTATAATTAGGGTTATTGCAATGAAGTCAGGCATATAAATGTTAACATTCTGCTCATTAAAACAGTTCTTTTCAGAGAATTAAGGATTCTGCATTTTACATTCATAAAGTGAATAATATAAACTTAACTTGTGGTTGCTTTGATTATGTGTTGGAAAGAGTTAAAATTCTCTATGTAGATCACTGTAGTTTTATTATGTAAGATGACCTTAGGAACTGTCATCCCCCTTGAATTTATACAAAGAATTCAAAGTAAAGGTTTTCTAGGTTACACTTCTTTTTTCAACCCTTTGTCCTGTCAGCTCAGTCCTAGATATCTTCATCTGCCGACATGCCCAGATGTGCAATGAATGTTGATTTGAGCTGGCCCCTCAACCCCTCCCTGCTGGTGTCATTAAAACCAGGGAGGTAGCTGCTCCCCTGGCATCTTTGGCAAGGCTTGGCTTTACACTGCGGACTAAATTATTGATGAAGAGCACTTCTGTCGCAGTGTGTTTTACCCACCTTTAAATGAAACAGTGCGGATAGAGCTGTCATTGCCTCCTCACTCCCTGCAACTTCTACATGACATTTATGATGTGGTTCAGATTGCACTGAAGCAATTAATTTCCAGTAGAGCCTGCACTCCGAATGAAGTTCCCTGACAATTACCAAGGGCTGGATTTTCAGGGAGCACACCACACAGTCATTGATACGGTATACAAAAGAAAACATCACAATACGCTGCAAAGGTTTGTTGGTCTTTTTTTTCCCTGAATCTGATGCTTAGTGCCTGAACACCCTTTTCACACCAATAAGTTTTCTTAACAATGTGGATGAAACCTGGTGTTCAGCCCCATGTTTGGGCCTGATCCTGCTGTGTGCTGAGTGCCTCCAGATCCTGCAGCAGTCAGTAGGACCCAAGTTTTGCCATCTGTTAAGAAAAGCCTTACCAAAATGCCTGTCATTTTTGGTGAGAGACAGCCAATATCTTCACATCAGACATCTGTCTGCACCTGGAAGCGAAGCCTGTTTTTGATTCTGCATTCAGCCGTTCAAGTGGTGCTGGTGCTGTAGAGGCTGCTCTTTTATATCTCTTCTAGCTGCTGTCTGAACACAAGGATGGGTTTTCCTGGGAAGAAGGTGTGCTCCTTGCCTAGGGTTTGTGTAGGATGAAGAACAGGATAGGTTTTGTTTATGTAGGTTGTTTTCCTCATACTTAAAAGTCTTCCTAAGACCTTGACAGTGAGTTTGCCACATGAACCATCTCCCAGTCTCCCCAATGATGAGGACTTTGTTCAGCTTTGGGATTTACAGCCTGTTTTGTTGTAGAAGGGAACGGTGACCTGAGCATGGGACTAGACCTGCTAC
Organism: Oriolus oriolus; assembly: GCA_013400235.1. Lineage (NCBI taxonomy): Eukaryota > Metazoa > Chordata > Aves > Passeriformes > Corvidae > Oriolus > Oriolus oriolus. The sequence goes on along the minus strand of VXBT01001766.1, from coordinate 518,361 downwards.
TTCTCTTGTCATGGAGCCACCAACTTCCAGAGTAGCTCCCAGAGCTGGACAGGAGTAGCCATGGGTTTGTATTTTAGTTGAAGCACAGCCAGCTCTGATGACAGCGCTGTCAAGCTAACACGGGGTGAGAATTTGCACTGGCACCTCTGCATCAGGGTGATGGGCACTTCAGGAATGCACAGACAAAAATACAGACAGGATATTGATGGGTAAACTAATGTGTGGACTTGTACTTACAAGCTCAGGCTCAGAGGTGAATATTCTGACAACTGAAACGTTTTGACACGAGTTCTTATTAAGAAAACGTGTGAACCAGTTTGGATGAAATCGAAAGTGTCTTTACCCAGGCCAGGAAACAATCTGCTGGAGATTTGGAAAGAGCTGTAGCTGGCCTTTCCTACAGTCCTGGCTTTCCTACAGCATCTCGTGGGGTTGCGATATCTGAAGGTGACCCTATGAAATGTGGTGCAGTGTTTTGGTGTGGGGATACTGTGGTGTGAGCCCTGAGTTCAGAAGCGCATGGATTTAGGAGCCTCTCTTTAACATATCCTTTAAAATTCGTACTGTACTGCAGGTGCGTGGGATTTTTTTCCAAATGCATGATATTTGAATTTCCTTCAAGGAAGAGACACTGGAGATAAATCAAGTGAAGGGATTTTCTTTTTCCTGTGACATAATTCAAAAAACCACCTCAAAAAGCACCCAATGCCTCCATCCCCCAAACTGATTTAGATTAGGATTCTAATCTAAAGGATTAGATTAGGATGCAGAGCATCCGGAATATTTTGAGGGAATACCTTCCTTCTCCCAACAGGGAAGCTCTTCCACGGTAGTTTGGTCTCAGTTTTGTGGTGAGCTAAATGTGTCTATAAATAGCACTCAGAGCTGTTGGTGTGGCTGTACTGCTGCAAGCTGCCTTCAAAAGTCTCTTTAGTATCTACCAGGGGTCTGAGGAACTACTGTTGAAATTGTTGGAGCCGGAATAAGAGCCTGTAAAAACTGAGTAAGGAATCTGGCATGTTCTTCATACTTGAGTGAAACCTCATTTTTAATGACCTCACCGTTTTGCAGTTGAGGTTAAGCGCAAAGTCTTGTGGGATGCATTGTGGGATTATGTCAGAGAATGAGGGATACTTATACAGGAACTTTAGGACAGCAAGCACCCTTTAAGGAGCGTTTCAAAACTCCTGATGATATTTATGATCTCTTTGAGAAAGCCCTGGTCTTGCTATTTGTTCTTTAAAACACTCTGGGGATGAACTGCCTCAAAGAAACCCTTATTAGTTTAGTCTCTCTCCTATTTTCCCTCCTCTTTTTCTTTTAATTTATTTTTTTAAGTAAACCAGGAATTTATCATCATGCCTACTTCTGCAAAGTAGTATTGTAGTGTTGTAAGCCTGATATACATTTTTCATGTAAAAACACAACCTGTCAATCGACATTTTCAAACTCCAGTGTCTCTGCTTAGCAATGTAAATAAAACTGCTTTATTTTCAGAGGCTTAGGAACTATGAGGGATAAGGTATAGAAGGAAGGAATCACCAAGTGTGTGACGAAATAGCAGCTCCAGATTTTTTAATGGAACAGATTAAAATTTCTTTTTGAGTGAAAGTTAATATATTTAAATACACATGGGCAAATTCCCTTGTCTCCTAGAGAGTCAGGACACGACTCTGTGCTCTGTAGAAGCACTTTTCTGCTGGTGCTGCAAATGTGCTTTGTACCCATGTTAAAGGATGCTGCTCCAAAGCAGAGAATTAGACCTCGGCATGTAAAATAGGGAGATGATGCAAAGCAATTTGAGTAGGAAATCCTAGGACATTAGTGATGCTCCAAGTGCAAATTTTAATATGGATTTAACTGCAGAGCTGCTGCTGAGGCCTCGGTAATGTTATTTTAAGGTTAATTTGGAAGCCTCGTTCAAGGTTTTGGCTGCCGAACAGCCACTGTCATTAGCGAGAGTCGCATGGTTGAGTTCCTGCCCTGGAAATCTCCCTCTCTCCAGTTGTTTATGTACACAGAAATAAATGAGCAAATAGACCATTCTTTGAGGAGACAATTCAGTGTATAATAACACATTAATGTTTTAATCCAGTCATCTGTACTCCCACAAGGCAGGCAAAGGAGCTTCAGATCCGAGTTCTGAACCTTTCCTTAATGACAGATTTCTTTGGTCAGAAGCAAGTCAAGCTCTCCCTTTGTCATCCTGGCTTATTTTTCAGTCTTGCTGTCTTTCCACAAGACAGCAGTGAGAGATTGCTATGAAACTAATTAATGTCTGACAGACAGATCGAACCAAATATCCAAAGGATTCAGACTATAGTTCATTCCCCTGTACAAAACAGAATACCACGAGGCAAGAAACATATAGATGACATTATTATACTAACAAATAGCTGAGGGAATTTTCTTGCTCATTTTATCCAAATTAGACAATTTAAGACAATTATGGTTAAACTCCCCTCCCAGACTGCAGCTCAGTTACCTTGATGTGTTGGTGGTTGTAAAGAGATACATATGAAATATTACCTAGGAGGGAAGCTGTGTGCTTTAGTGGACCTCTATTGTCTCTCCGACTGCGACCACAAGGGAGAAATAAGGGTCATGTGTCATATATGCATAGCCAAAGTATAGAAGATTTATGACTTAGGGAATATGTAGATACCCTGGTGTTCTTGACCAAGCTGTGGAAGCTGTCCTTGAGTGTGGCTGAGGTTTTGCTGTTAAAAAAAAAATACTTCAAAGCAAGAAAGAGACAAACAATTACACACACGGAGTCTTGGAACACTTGGGCAGTGTTCTCTGCAATCGCAAAAATAATGACTGCTCATCCTGGTCTCTTGGGGGGGAGATTTCCATATTTTTGCTTTCGAGGCACTTTCAAAGCCATTTACTGCCATAATTCATACACCGCTGGATTAAGAACCATATGCCTCTTAAAATCAGCAAGAGGCTATGTAGAGGATTTGCTGATTTAAGGAAAAGGCAAAAATAAAAATAAAATAGGCAGATTGAGACCTACTTTTACTTCAAAGGATATCATCATACCAGTTTGGCAGTCCGCTCATTAAGAAATCGTTCCTGATTAATTGGATAGAGTGACAACAAAAAATATCAAACCGCAGTATGTTGACCATTGCATTTGATTTTATTCTTCCTGTGGTGTCTGTTGGTCACCAGTTACCTGGAATTGTTGACAGTTCGTTCAACACAAGCGGGATCCAGGGGATTAAGGGGAACATTTCATCGGCAAAACAGAAATCAGGGAAGGTCCTGTGGCATCGGCTCTGAGGGATCACAGTTTGCTACATTAGATCACAGCATGATGCAAACTCACTGCACTCCTCAGCAGAACATGCACAGATTTCACTGCTCTGAAGTAAAATACCTCCAAATTCTACAATTCCTCATCTTTTCTGCACAGGGAGGTGGAAAGAAAATCTATTTTCTCTTCATCATCTTGATGGCTTTTTCTATTTAAAACCAACTTGCCCAATGATAACACCGTTCCCAGTGGACAGTATGACATTAAAATAAAATCTGCATCAGTGCTGAGAACACGGGTGCAGATACAGGATTTGTGTCTTCTTGGCTAAACTGTAGTTAATAACTTTTCCTAAACTTGTTGCTGATTTTTCTGTAACAAGTTTTTTTGGGTTGTTTATTTGCTACACACCAGCACTCTTAAATTAAGACAGGTTTGTTCCTGCTTAACTAAAGGCCTCTCTTGCATCAAGATAGACTCTAATGTTTGACACGCTTCTTCCTGGACAAGGTCAGGATGGCTGGACAAAGAGAAATTTAAAGGCACATTCCTCTTCCCTTTGTGGCGATATTCCTGTCAGTGGCAGGACAAAGGGAAATATGAGAACATGATAGGATTCCTGTCAATGCTGGCTGTGTCTCTTCAGTAAGGGCCCTCTTCAGTCCACTGTCGGTTTTGGGGACAACACAGTAACTTGTTGAACTGAATATTTTGCAGAAAGAACCTTGTTTATGTCCCTCTTTAGTTTTAGTGCCTGGATAGCAGCTCTTGGGGAACATTTGCAAGAAGCTGCATTGATTTCTCATTACTCAGAAGGCCCCACCTGGAGCCTTTCATCCTGTTTGGGCCAGCGCAGTTTGGGAAGGATTTGAATCAGTAGGACACAGTTTAGAGCAGAACAGGGAGGATAAATCAGAACCCCAGAAAATGTGGCCCACAAAGATTAAAAGAAATGGGTTACTCAGCTGGAGGCACTGATGTGTGGGAGCAAGACTGTTCTTTTCAGATTCATACATCTCCCTGTCTGTGCTGGACAAAGCAATGGACTGAAAGTGGCAAGATCCAGGCTGAATTTTAAAAAAGCCTTCCTGGTCAGGGAGGTTATAGCAGCGCTGGAGGAGGTGGCTGGAGTCTCTTTTACTGTGTCCTGCCTGAAGCAGGTGGAGGAACATCTGGTAGAAAGAATTGTAATTTGCTTTCAAAGGAAAAATGACCTTTAAGTCTCAGGGTCTTTTCCCACAATGTGATTCTGGATCTCTCATGCAGGTCCTGGAGCTGCTGTTGTTACAGTATATTATAGTATTCTTGCTAAGAGATCATATAAATGAAGAATTTCCTGCTTTCCCTCCTTTTCCTGGAAAGATGCTATCAGTACCTGGAAAACCTCTCAACAAAATTGGTTTGAGTAAAGGCTATTTGCTTTCTGAAATTTTTGTTGGGGCCAACAGCTTCAAAAGCATCTAGAAAAGAAATTTTTGCTCATTTTTCATCATTCATTTCTTTTTTGAGGTCTTAAAAGCTTAAAAGAAACCTGGCCTAAAACTCCATGCTTCCCATCCTCTTGGCAGAAGTATTGGACATCTGAGGGTGTTGGCTGAACAAGCCCCCTGAATACGAGCCTCGGAATTCACATTTTACTCCTGTTTGAAAGAGCAAACAATCACGTCTGCAATAATGTAAATTTTGCTTTCATTATGACTGTACTCCCACCAGCTAATTACATTTCAGACACAAAGCCTGTCAACTTTGCTGCTCTGTGGTGATAAAGGAACCTGCTGGGTAAAATAGCCACCACTCATGTGTTATTTCAGGAAATATCTAGCCAACTGTGGGAGAGAGTCCTTGTTTTTGTGTTGAAGTAAAGCAACAAACCAGGAAAACTCAAGTAGTTACAGTAAATGTAAGTGGCCATAATGATCAACATGATTGGACAACATAGTTTAAAATTAATCACAGTCTTTGTTTAAGGAACCTGTCTGGTTTTGCCTTGCATGTTCTTTTTCATATTTATTGAGAATACCGACTGAAATTGAGACCCTTTCCTCTGGGATTTAAGGCTGCGTGTTTTCCTTTGCAGCCAGGGTGGGCTGGAGCTGTTCCAGAGCTGTGCAAGAGTGGCTTAATTTCCTCCCAGCTGATGTGCTAGAGGTTATCACCCTAACCAGCTCAACCAGCTGTCCAAGGAGAAAAAGAACATTCCATCGGTCCTTCTGCACTTCGGTGCTCATGCAGCCACTCAGTTTTGAGATCTATTTTAACTAAGCCATCTGATTTTTTTTCCTCTCTCTCTTTTTTTTTTCCCCAGCTAAGCAAATAAGAGCACTCCCAGATTTGGATTTGCCAGCTGAAATGTGAAGGTGACATGGAGCAGAGGGGTGATGAACAGCCCAACAAACCAGGGGTGAAGGCAGCATCTTTCCCTGCACGGCCCTTCCCATAATGTGCTTCTGGGAGGAACATAAAGGCGCTTCCAGAGGTAGGTTTAGAGGCCCAGCTGACAGGTGCTGACTTGTTTAGCTGCTGTGCCTTGATTGCATTTGATTGTGTGCCCATAACCTGAGCAGATTCCAGAAAGGAGGCACATTCTGCTTGTAGCAAGTTCCTCGTGCAATACATCAGGGGTGTGGGGTGGAGCTTGGCCTCGCTGCTGCTGCTCCCTCCTCAGGGTGAGGAGGGAACTCCAGGGAGTGTGAAGGAGGTTCTGGGGGGAGCTGGCACTTTCCTGCCTGCCCTGGGCCATGTGACAGGACAGGACATTCTGTTCTTTTGGTTGCTGTTGAGCTGTAATTTGGAGGAGGTGCCCACCCTCAAGGCATTGTAGCTTCTGTCTCACTCCACACCTGGCCAGCGGCTGGGGAGCTACAGGGGTTGTCTGAAAGGGAGGGACAGGCTGGGAGGTGGGAGCAGATGGCAGGAGAGGGTGGATAAATTCTTATTTAGCTGCCTCCAGTAGGTGAACAGCAGATTTCCATCAGGAAGCTGATGGGAGTCACCCTTTCCGAACAGCTGTGACCTTGCGAGTTACTAAACATCACATCATTCTCATCCTGTTATCAGCACTGAGGGTGATACAAGATCAGGGAGGTCAAGCTCCTCTCTGATTATTTAACTTAAACCCTTGTTGGTAGTTTCAAACCTTCCTCAGGTTTTATCATGCTGTTCACAACCTCATGTCCATTAACTTCAGCTTCATAAAGTCCTCAAAGCCTGTGCATGACCAGTGTTCCCTATAAGATCTCAGAGTCACATGGAAATGTTACACTGCCTTCCTGCAAGGCTTTTTCCATGGGGAGGGAATGGTCACCCTCCAAACTCTCCATTGCACTGACAGGAGCATCCTCATGAGTACTTGTCAGAAATATCCCCTGGAAGGTCATCGTTCATGGCTTTTAGGACATCTCTGCTTTGCTGATCGACATGCCAGTGCCTTCGTCAGTGGGACAACACTCCTTTATCCTGGGGACAATCTGTCCCAGAGGACTGACGGGGTAGGACTGTAACATCAAGTTTTACTCTGCTTCTAAATAGCACAAATGCTCCCTTTATTTATGAAATTAGTCTAAAAGTTTAGGTCAATGTGCAAGTATCCTGTTAAGCAGCGCTTGGTTGAACACTTTTTTCATTAAACAGTTGCTCTGAACATACTTGGTGTTTTGAGAGACAATGGTGAGGACACGGTGCCCTAAAAGTGCCCTAATAGTGCAAAGTAATTTATTCCATACATTTTCATGAGTATTTTTGATTATGCATTGCACACGTTCTAAATACATAATTACACACTGTCTTGACCGATTGAGTAAATAATACATTTAAAAAAAAAATATGAATATTTAACAAATGGAGTGCAGTGGCTTCAATGTGGGGAACGTAACACAGGTTTAAAAAACCTGCCTAATTATGCACTTAACCAAGACATGAGGACAGTTCCTCTAGAGCCACTCTGGCCTGTCAAGTAAATAATATGCATTTTACAAAACCAACTAATTATGGATTTACCCACGGGACTGTAAAAGATCTGAAGATGCAGGTAAGTAATATGCACTTTATAGCTAACCACGCATGGGGAATTTAATTTAATTAAAAATCTGGTAGGTAAAACAAAGAAGGTAAATAATGCCAATAATCTCTCCAAAGCCAGGACATTCAACTTAAGTTACCTCCTGTAGCATCTTGATAAAGTCAATACATCAGTGCAAAATATCCAAGACTGGGATTCATGTGGGTGTAACTATTTTTGTTGAAGGAGGTCCTATTGCTTTCCTAAAGTTCTCCATGATTCAAAGTGTCTCTTCTGGCCTCAGAAATGCCAGCTCAGGGCTCCCTTTTGGGATTACATTGTGGGCTCAGGGGTATGGTCTGTCCAACATCTGCCTTTGGTCACACTTTTCCATTTTTCCCAGAGATTTTTATACAAGATTGACTACAGGCCTCATTAGGGAAAACATAAAAAAAATAGAAAACTGAGTTCATATTTGTTTTTATTAATATGCGTTTCTCAAGGTGCTGGAGGAATTCTTTAGTCTGTTTAGGGGGATACAAAGATGACTTGTTTTAAGCTGAACCACTAGAAAAGAAACACGAAGGCTTGAACGCTCCATCATGTGTCTCTTTTGGAAATAGGTTATAGAGAAAAGAGGGCAAAAGGTGCCATCGAGACTTTTAAAGAGTTTTGAAGGAGAAAAACATTCTGAGCTTAATCCTGGCAAGCCTCAAGAACATTGTGTGCACCTGAGTGTGTCACTAATCCTCTCTGCACGACTGCACAAAAACTGGTGCCCAAGGAAGACTGACGTTTGAGCAGGCTCCCTTACAAGTTATCAAACCAGGTGAAACTGCAGTTAGGCGTGTTAATTAGGGTAAATGAGTAGTGCACGTGTTTGTATGTGCCTACACAACACACTTAGAGTTATTAACCGGGGATTTCTTCCCTGAAGGCTTTACCAGGTGAGTCTGATAGGCTGCAGCCAGCACATTTCCTTAGGAAACAGTCCCTCAGCAAAGAAGCACTAAACAGTTAGTGGTGACCCATCCTTACTATTTCTCAAACAGTACACAAAGCAATTTGGTGTTTGTTTGTTTGTTTAGTATTCCTCTTTTTTTCCTACCATCTGAAAAACAATGGTGGGACAGCTAAAACATCCCGGTTCCCCCTCAGACTGCTGGGTGATACACAAACACATTGTCTGAGATTCCCCCCAGTTTTATACACGAAAGTTGTGTTCTGAATATAAATCCCTGCCAGCTATTGAGATCACAAGTATGAAATCTGAAACTGCTGGTTCTATGATGATAAAGGGACATGCTCTTTAAAGGAACCCAGTTTTGCTGCGAGCAATGAACATGGGAAGTGGAAAGAGACCTAGATTTGAAGTAGAGTTTGAAATGCTGCAGGGATTCCATTACATCCTTCTAACACTCTTCTCCCTTGGTCAGATAGAGGCTTTTTTTTGTTGTTTATGTGTTTACTTTGAGAACGATAGATTGGAAAACTTCTATTAACCCTCTTCTCCTTGGCTCCCTTTCTGTCCCCACCTTTCCCCATCACCCACTCCCCAGATTTTATGGAATACAGCGGTTCTGTTTGGGATCTGAAGAACTCTATTGTTTAGCCACAAACTCATCTTCTCCAGCTTTTTCTCTTTCCTATAAAATCCATTCTTTTTAAAATGCAAAGTGGATTTGTGGTATTTGATTACCTACTGAAAGCAGATCAGAAATTTATTATTAGGAAATCAAGTTTCATGCTAGGAGAGACTGGAGCACAGTCAAATTAACAACCTGGTTTGTATTTTAACTCTGTTATGGTCTCACCATTCTGCTTATGTTTCTTACAAAAAACCCTCAAAAAAAAAAAAAAAAAAAAAGCCCAAACGCACAATTGCTGTTTATTGCTTAGAAATAGCTGCTTTTGCTTCAGATACTTGAGAAAGCAGAGGAATGAAATAAGCTCGTGGCAAGCTGTGAGGGTTTCAGGACCAAGCACTGCAAATAAAACTCACCTGGAGCTTTTGAGGAGTGAAAGATCAAGACTGCAGTGAACGATTTCTTGCCAGCAATTGCCTTGACCGTTGGGTCAGCATTGGAAAAATAATATGATAATCTTTACATTAACTTCAGGAGCTTCCTTTGTGCCAGTTGCTCCTATTGTGGCTGCGCTCAGCTAAGCTGGCATGACAGGAGCTCTGCTACTGGACTGCTTCAGAGGAGACTTGCTTGAGTTCTCAAGCAGGGTGAATAGGACTTGGGGAATCTGACAAAAATGTTTTATCGGAGCTGTTCTCTTAATTAAATTAGTCCCATTCCAATAGCCAGCTGAATAGTGATGTCAAGGAGGAGACAGCCACCTTACAAAACCTCTCCTGTAAAACTTACTGTATTTTTAGATTTCTTGGATTCTTTCAGTGCCATCTGTAGCTCACACATCACATTCTTCACCATGCCATTACCTTCCAGAAGTAGATGAAAAATCAGAAATTATTTTATCTAGGTCAGAAAGGGAGTATGCTGAGAAAACTCCTTTGTGAAGGGAGAAATCAAGCCATGGCACAACATTAGGGAACCCAGGACTCATTAATTGAGATACTCTTTTAATATTCACGGTTTAGTAGCAGCATGTCAGGATCACAGAGCAACCAGTGCTGATGTTATTGCTGCCTTGAAAAAATTCTTGCCTCAGCTCCAGGCAGTCTAAGAAACATTTTTGGTTCTTTGCTTCTCTGATGGCCAAATCCTGCTCTCTCTGCCCGCTGGGAAGCTCTTCAAGGATTGGTACCTTTTGCTCCCTGATTAATACCCACAGGAATTGCCCCTGAGACCCTTAGGATGTGTGTGTGGAGGTTTCATAGGCCTGAGCAAAGAAGTCGGGGGAGGGGGAGACGAGGGTGTTTCCCCTTAACTTTCTTCCAGTAATTCCGAGGGAATCGGAATACAATTTGTGTGGAATTGTCGTGCAGCAGAGGGGAGAGCCGTGCGAGCCCAGGGCTGGCCAGCGGTGCGGAGCGGCTGTTGCATAGAGTGTGAGTGCCCTCTGCTGCACAGCCTGCTGAGCTCTGGGGCTGGGCCTCGCAGCAAAGCTACGAGCCGCAGGAAAAGCTGTTTCCCCTTCTCGTGCACAGTGAAGGATGCACCAGGACTTTGGAGGCAAAGGGCCACGTTCTAAGCTCAGAGTTGGTGGTGCCGTCAGTCAGTGGAATTTACTGCATCGACACCTACTGTAAATATCAGAATATTTAATGGGCATTCGCAGTGGTAATTTCCAGAGCTGTTGTAACAAGCTGGGTGAATAAATCCGGTATCTATATGTGAATAAAGTGAAATGCTTTGAAGTACTTACAAGTAAATTTTAATATATTCCCTTAGTGCTCAGGTCATTTATGGTCATAGTTCCTAACTCATTTATTCAGAACAGCATTTAAAGCAAAGAAAAAATTTAAGTTCTTCAGGTGGGGCTTCTATAAAATCTAGCAAAGCAATTTTAAATAAAGTATTTTAGCTATTAAGTATTCATATTATTTTGTGCTTCTCCATATAAGTTATACTGACAGCAGCTTTTATGGAATACTAATATTCTCTCACACACATTGCATATCTAAAGCTACTAATTACAAATCACATTTTACACAGGCTTTGAAAAGGAAGCTCCACTACTTTGTAGAATATTCTTTTAAATAGCCTGGTACAATATTAAATAATCATTAGACAAAGATTATTATAAAATCAGGCTGCCAAATTACTGACTTTGTGTTTTCTGCAGCCCTAATCTTTTATTTCTTCCTCAAGCAAAACTCCCACTGATTTCAAAAATGCAAGATTTAGGTCTATGGCAGGAAAGTGGAACATCCCTAAGATGTAGCTGGGGATGGTATTTCAGTATTATCCAAAAATTGGGTGCAGATTATATTTTGGGAATCTACAACTGGGAGACTTTGCCGAGTGGTCCAAGGACATCAATAGGATGTAAAGTGCCTTCAGCTACACTTGGAATGTCAGCTGGAAACAGCTTTGAAGTGAATTCCAGCTTTATACTAAACAGCATTTTGGAATCTGCTGTAAGGGACAGTTCATCACCTCTGGGGCTGCTGCTTCCATGGGATCCATGGAAAAATGCAGCCTGTGCTGCTACACTGCACCGAAGGGAAGCTGCTCACACAGGAGCTCATGGTGACATCTTTTGAGTCACTCAAAATGCCTCCATTTTTTTTCTGTCCCGAGTTCAGCATTATTCTGGACAGAGCCTTAAGCAGTTTGAAACATCACCATGAAATTAATGCCGTGGAAAATCAATGTAATTGCAATATAACCCCGCAGAAGTTAGCTTGAACGTGCTGTAGAATGGACTGGAAGGAGCAGCCCGTGAGTAGTGCAGGTGGCACAATCCATCTGTGCCCCCTGACACCTCAGTTCAAATACGGGTTTGTTTTGCTGCCTCAGATCAGTATTTTCTCGTGCTGCCCACAATGATGTAAATCTGAACTAATTTCGGAGTCGCCACACAAGAAATGTGTGTTGCAAAGCTCTGCAAATCAGCACTGAAGGGCCTTGACAAAGCCGTGGGTGGTAAATTCCCACGTAGATATATCTTCCCTGTATCTTCTCCTGCTCCGTGCCATTGTTCTATTGCTTCCACAAGGATTGAAACTCACCTCAAATCTTGCAGCTAAATCCAATTCATAACCTTAAGTGGGTATGCAATTCCATGGAGAACAGGCCTGACAAAGACAGTGAGGCTGTTGTAAATACAGTTGTGAGGCAGCTGCTAGCCCAGGGCTTTCCTTTAACGCTCCTGCTACTGCAGTCTGACTTTGGCACAAATTCAGCCCTGGTACAGGCAGCAGCTCGAGAGCCACAGTAGATCCTGGGCTGGTGAGACTCTCTTAGCCCTGTTTGCTGCTTCCTGGGGAACATCAGCAATTCCTGCCCTCAGAGCCTGCAAAGACAGGCACCGATCTGTGGCCAAGCTGAAGGCTGGGACGAAAGTTGAAGGAATGATGTTCAGTCCAGGACTGTGCTGAGAACTGGCTGAAAACAGGAGATGCTCTGATCTTGGGTGCTGGCATTTCCATGAGCTGGCAGGTAATAAAGGCATGGCAGAGAAGGTTTTGACTTTCAATTCCATCCCTGGTGACTTCATAATGCAAGTGAATCCTGTCTGTTTGGACAGCAGATCCTTAGAACAGACCTCTTAATCTCATGTCTTACACAGTGAGAATTTTAAGAGCAAAACTTAAAACCAGAAGAGTTTCTCGAGTGTTGGAGTTTAGCCCTTTGTCTGAAATAGCTGTCTGGATCCAGGCTCTGTTTAATAACCTTGGCCTTCTTATAAACACTGTTTGTCTTTTCTGTGTAAGAGCATCTCTGCAGGTGGCCATGGGTGATCAGGGCTCCCAAGAGCCACCATTATCCTGTGCCATGAGTCACAGAGTGACCTGGCTGTTGTTTAAACCCTTTCCTCTGCACATCTGCCATCCCTCCTCACACCTCATTTTTGGCTGTGAAGGCTGGGGAGTGGCTCTCAGGAGAGCTCCTGGGAATATGAAATACCAGAGGTAGTTTCTAACAGTGCATCTCGCTGGGTATCACACAGTTCTATAAACATTTCCTGGAGGATCTCTCACATGATGTGTCTGACATTGATTTACAAGCTGCTTTGGAACTGAGAGAGTAAAGCAAAGAAACCAGCTTAAGATGAGCCTCAAAATGAGAAATAGTTACCGACTTCATTGCCTTTTTGATGCCTCACTCATTGAACTAAGGCAGTGGCAGATCACTGCTGGTGTTTTCCTTAAAGCCAGGTTTTCTTTTTATTTCCCTTTAGAAAAATGGGGTTTGAGCAGTCAGATTCTATGGCCTTGGAACTCTACAAAATTGTAGCTTTATTAACTTTGTGCAAGTTGTTACAAGAAGAACTGAGGCAGCTCAGAATTCTGTGCAGATGCTGGAATGAAACCTGTAGTTCTGCAGGAGCAGCAACACTGCTCACAAGAAGTTCGTGTGGTACAGGGCAGGCGCTTGCTGGAATGCTTTCAAAAAGTAGCATCGAGCCAGAAATGGGGTACAGATTCTGGTTTACGTGCTCTGTATCTTTCCTGTCTTGCACACAAGCTGGAGCTTCAGTAAGTCCATCTGCATTGCCCCTGTCTGCATTTCTTCCTGGGCAAGCCCCTGCAAAGGGCAAATCCAGAAAACTCCTTTCCCAGGCTCTTTAGCAGCTGTTTCTCTCCATCATTATTTCCAGGTTATGTGCAAGTGCGATGGCCCCATCCCAACCCAGTCATTCTGCCTGCTACCTTTTCCTGGATGGAATGTTTTCTACTCTTCTTTTGGACTCTTTTCCAGCCTGGCGAGATTGTTTGGTGTGTTTTTTCAACGTCTTGAGGTTCCATCTGAACATCTCGGCCTGGGTTGCTCAGCAGCTCTTGCCCTTTTCAGTGGATATTTTTAATAGCTCTGATGGAGAGGATATTTCTGGAGAATTAGAGGCAATCTTGGCCACTGTGGAACCCCACAAATCAATAAGGTTTAATTGGTCCAGTAGTCACACAGAATATTTTTGGCTGTTTTAAGCCCCGCCAATTCTAGGCCAGCAATGCAAATTTGTGAGGATAACTGTATATTAATTTCATATGCAGGTCTCTCTATTGAGAGGAAAAATCAGAAATTAAACCTTACAAGTATCCAGAAGCAATTATAAAATGAGTAGATTATAGTGGTAATACTGTAAATGGAAATTCACTGAAATGTCAAAGTACTTGCCATAAAATGTAGCAATAATATGATACTAAACACAATACAGAGAGCTTTCAAATATTAATACCTTTATTATTTTCTCTATTAATACTGATAAAGTTCAAACAATCATCACCAAGCTGATCAGGGGAATAATAATATCATTACCATCATCTGCTGGAGGGAGCTATAATGGTGCTGTCATTGTGTCCTGCTGGAAGATCACTTAGGAACCGAGTTGGATCCTGACATAAATCCCTGGAGGTGAATGACAGGACATTACCAGGCTCAGAGGATAATTGTAAACTCGCATGCTAATGGCTCAGACTTGTGAAGATACCGATCGTAACAAAACTGGGAACAAATAGTAAATTAATTTTTCAGCTTGCTTGGCACTGTCTGCTCAGGAAAAAAGTTCTTTGTATGCCAAGGCTTAGTGAGCTTCACTTGCTATTTATTCCATTTTTTCTTTTATAATGATCTGTACATAATTCAGCTCTCATGGCTGGTTTATTGAATGACCTAATCATCAGGCAACTCCTGGAGTTTTAGCAGGATGGATATCCCTTTTCCTGCAGAAATTCCTGCTTTGCAGAGGAGGCTTCTGAGCTGCTCAGACCAAGAGACCTCTGGTAGAGGCAGATTGGTGCATACCTTGACTATCTCCTAACTTCTGTAGCCTCTGCTCCATCCCAGTGGGTGAGAGATCAAAATCTGGGTATGTCCACACAGAGTTTTGCCCTCACAGCCACATTTTTTATAAGTGGAGTACATTTCATTGCATGATGTTGCTGGTCATGGACTTCACAGGTACGTTTTAGAAGTTATTTTTGTGTTAGAAATAACAAGAACAACAAGAAAAAAAGAAATTGCAGAAGAGCAGCCTGCACATTTAATTATAATGCTGAATATTAATTAATAAAAAACATCAAAAATAAGTTGCTGGCTGCTGTATAATTAGGTATCTACACCCATCAGATCAAAGTATGTAAATGAACTACATTCTAATAAGCCCCACTGTTTAGCTCAAGAATGATAATGAATCTAATTTGCCTGCCTTAACTTAGCCAAAGCCACTAACTATGTGATTTTCTTCTCTTTGTACATTTTTTTGAGTTGGTACAAAAAACGAGATAATCAATAATGGTGGATACTCTCCTGAGTGATTCCCACTAATGCTAATGGGAGTTAATTGCTTATATTTAGAGGAGACTGTGCAGTTCTGGCACCCCAGTGAATATAAATTACACAGCGGTGGAGACTGCACAATGGGCTAAATCATTCCCACCCACAGGAGGAGGAAAGTTCCTTGGGGAAAACCGCTTTATTCCTTCCACGGCGTCTTGTCTTGCTGCTCGCGGGAGGGCTCTGCTGGCCGGGTGACAGCGGTGTCACAGGACATGTCCCGAGGCTCCTCACTGGACCTGGGGCCTGTGGGATGTGTCCTTGGAGTCCACAGCCCCCGGAAGGAAGGGCTGCAGTTGGCTTGATAACCACAAAGAAGGGAACGGCATCTGTGCTCCCACACTTCCCCTGTCCCCGTGTTTCACTTGCATTTTATCCTCCTCTTCCCTTCCTTGCTCCCAGCCTCGAGGCACAAATGAAAACTCTGCCACAGACTTGGTAGCGGAAAGTCCCCCAAATCCCTGGCACAGGGCACGGCAGCTCGTTCACCCTCGGTTGCATTGGCACAGCACTGAGGGGCTGGGAAGGTACAGCTGGAACAATGGCACCAGCTCAAGGCATCCACAGCTCCTGTGGCTTCAGGAGGTGGGGTCAGGAAGCCACACAGTGCTGTGCCCTTCGTTCATTCGTTCCTTCCTTCCTTCCTGCCTTCCTTCCTTCCTTCCTTCCTTCCTGCCTTCCTTCCTTCCTTCCTGCCTTCCTTCTGTCCTTCCTTCCTTCCTCTGGCCTGGAGAAAGGCTCTGGAGAAAGTTCCAGAGATCAGTCTGGACCCTCAGAGGTGTCCCATGGTGAAATCAGCCTCTGCCCGGTGATGTCCAAGGAGCCAACTCCGCTGTTTCCCTCCCTGCTGGCACAGGCCTGGCACTAATGAGGGGAAACAGGGTTTTTAATGTGATTAGGAGTTTGTCAGAGCCTGTTTGGAAGGGCCGTGCACTGATGCTGGATTGTTAATTCTCCTTATTAACATTATGTAGAACCGAAATTCTGCCACTTCACTTCTCAGTCTCTGAACATCCCATTTAAATTAAATTGGCCCGACATGCCTTTATCCATTTTTAAACAAGAAACAAGACAAAACAAACAAAAGCTATCACAGTTTAGCTGAGTCTGTGAAAAGTGCTGTGTTATCTGAGCTACAAAAAAAAAGCCATAGACTTATTTGAAGATGAAATTTTGCATATTGTTAGTCTATAATTTAGGCACTTCAGGATTTAAAACATGATCTGGCTGAGTTATTTACAGCAGAAGAGAGGGAGTTGTGCGTGCAGATGAGCTTCTTGTCATCATGTTTTTAAATCTGTAATGGCCATAATGGATTCAGCTCTACAATGGTAATTTGCAAAGCCCCATTGATTTCAATGAAAGTGCAATGAGGGTGGTTAAAGGTACTGAGAGGGCCGGTGCTTCCAAATGAAGGAGATTAAAAAGGCCAATATTAGCAAAAGGAACAAATAGGAATGAATGGGTTTAGTCAGAAAGTTTAGGATCCAGAAGTCCAGGCACAGGTTAGCTGGTCACTGCAGCGAAATCTCCCTGTATTTAAACAGAACACAGATGTTTTTGTGCTTCTATTTCAGGTATTTGAGTCATAAATCATGTTTTCATTTCTTACACACCTTTAGCTGCTGTTCACATCTACCCACTGCTTTGGAGGTCGTTCATTGCTCCTGTTTTTAGTGAGGATGGAAGGATGAGTGCTGTGAGCCCCAGGCACGTGTGGATGACACCTGCAGGGGCTGGGGACAGAGCAGTGCCAGAGCAGCCGGGGTGGCACTGACCCGTCCTCAGTCACTCCCAGCTTTGCAAACCTCACCTGCCTGAGCACAAGTTGTCTGCTCCAGCTGTCTCCTGAGGCTCCTGCTTTGGAAAGCTTTGGCTGGAGTGATCCAGCTGTTTCAGAAGTTGAGGCTAGGAAGAAAGGCAGGGTAAACTCCAGGATACCTAAGGAATGTGTTGGTGCAGAGGCAGTTTGTGCATTGGGGATGCTGCTGCAGAGTTCTAGATTTGTCTGCCTTGAGAACCAGCCCTGGCCAAAGGAAACTCTTGAAGCTCGGTGTGAGTCAAGAGTAGGTGAAGATAAAAGTGTTTTCAAGGACTGCCTTGGTTCCTGGGCATAGAGGGGTGGTGGCACAGCAGCACGAGGTGAATTCATGTCCTGCTGTTTGGTTGCTCGCTCAAGGCCAGAAGCTTCCCAGCTCTGCTGTTCCCCCTCTGGCACACAGAAATGAATCTGCTTTTGAGCTCCCAGTGGTTGTGTTTAATGTAAAATGTGGTTGACATGTTCCTCCTTCCCTGATCCCATCAGCTGTAAGAGCTTTTCCTGGGCTTTCTCTGTGTTCTTAACAGGTGCATTTGGGTTCTGCTGTGATCAGCTTTGCAGGTCGTAGTCTGAAAATGGCACACTTCCTTTTGCTGAACATGACCTGGACCAAGAGGCTCACCAGCTCCTTTTTTTTTCAGCTCTTCTTTCTAAACACTGTCCCATGAAGTTACTTCACAAAGTCCTCTCACTGTTCCTTTCTAAATCCTCCCCCCGAGGAATGTCCTGTTCCTGGGAAGGGAGAGTGCTGTTTCCTGTGCCATCTTCGTGTCAGCATCTCAAGACTCTTCGAAGCAGAGTTTGTGACTGGGAGCTGAGATCCTGTGGAGCTGTTACTACCCTGTGTGAATGGTTACATATAGGTGTATGTAAATGTGTGTGGAGGAAGGGTTTATAGCAGTTAGTGAGAGATACTAAAGGAAATCCCATTTAAAAACTTCCTTTCACCACTTCCGTTTTGAATTGGTGGGACATTACATTCTTTATTGATAATAATGATTAAAACTTCTTATTTATAACATAAGCATAGCTCTCTTCATTCACTAAGGAGTCAAAACTCACTTTCTTACTGTAAATCTTGAACCTTCTAGATTTGTGTTGTGATGTGAATTGTCCTGAAGTGCAAAAAACAATTTCCTTCATATCAGCTTGTCATTTTTTGTTACTGTTCTCATCAGCAACAGAGGTATGGGAAGTTTCATATCTGGCATTGAACATGAATAGGGTACAATCCTGCCAAGGAACAAAAGAATTATCAAGATAATATCAAGAAATAGCACAATTAATGTCAGGGTGTTCCTTGTCTCTGTGTTTGGAGGACTAAAACAAGCCAAGCAGATAAACAGTTATGTCAGTGCTGCTTGAAGTGAACCCGTTTTGCATGACTGAGCTATAGGTGTTTTGTACAGGTCTGAATCCAACCATCTCATTTTAGCAGCAATGTTAACAATAAAAGTAATGCTTCATTCCCTTTGTAGACAGTCAGGTGTATCTGGATTGCTTTAAACTCCAGCTTCACTTCTGTAAATCCTGTTATGATTAAGGCACGCAACAGTGCGTCCATTACAGTAATTGTATCCCCTGCTTTCAGGAAGCAGATATTTAGGGAAATAGATTTGTACGTAAATCACTTCTTTGGAGTTAGGAAAGATATTTCTTTTTTAAAAGATTCTGGATGTCCCATAAGACTGCAGACATTTTGTGGCATCTTCTGTATTTCATGAGTGGGGCACGCAGCAAACTCCACACCTCTGTGTGTCAAAGTAAAGGCCTCATTTGCCAGGACTGGGAAATGAACCTGGTGGATATTATAGACCTCTGCATGTTAGTGAGGGGATAGAAAGGGGATGAGAAAAAGACATTAATTCATTCTTTCTCTCTTCTTCTGTTTTTAAGCACATAAATGCAGCAGAGCCTCTGGGGTGACGCTTCTCTTTCATTGTGGTAAATCTCTTGACTCAAATGGGCACAACGTGTGTGAAGAACAGACATTCAGATCAGAGACAGAGCGCTAAGAAACTGATTTCTCTGCGCCTAAGCCTGGACATAAATGCAGTTTTTCAATCCAAAGTGTATTTTATTGTGAACTATGTTCTTGTTCTTGAAAGTAATGTGAGCTCTTTATCTGCCATTGACGGTCCTAGTGTAGGATTTCAGTGGAGGAACATCTCAATTGCATCACTTAGACTGACACCGGTGCCAAATCCATGATCTGTGCTCACACTCACACACCTCTTTCTTTTTTGCTTTGGTTTATCCAGGAAAAACGTGCCAGATCTTTAGAGGTGAGGTGTAAGCTGCAGCAGATGGCCTTAATTCCAGAGTACAGCGACTGGTTCTTGTTTTTGTATGTCCACTCACCGTCTGTATTTCCAGATATAGGCTGAGACATGACACTTCCTGGCTGAAAGGAAAAGAAAGAAAAGTTGCATGAGAAATTTTAATTTAAAGTATTTCCCCAGATCTTCCTCTGATTATTATTGTAATAATGCCAAAGCCCCAGTTACTTTCCTGATCTCTGAAGTTACACTGAGTACAGCTCAGCTGTGTCTCAGGTATAGTTGGGTTTAGTTATTTTGCAGAGAGGGGGTTTCCTTTTATTTTATTTATTTATATTACAAACCCACAGTTTAGTGTAAATCAGTATTCCTCTGTGTTATGTGGCACTCTGGTATCTCTGTGGTCCTTCAGCTTTCCCAAAATCACACCTTTGGGGCCTGATCCAAAGCCTGACAGTTGATTTCAGCCTCTTCACCAATATCAAAGAGCTTTGGATCACACTTGTGGCTCATTCAAAGCCTCAGCAGCATCCGTGAGACCAAGAATGCCAATTATATTGCAGGTGGGGCCCGTCCATTTTTATTGAGTGAAAAATTAAACAGTGCAATTCAAAATCTTAAACCTTCCTTGCATCATCTCCACAGAAAGCTGCAGCTGGAGGCTGGGCTCTGATAGCCCCGAAGGGGAGTGCAGTGTGTTCACAGCCGGGCTGGGGCTGCCCGGGTGGTTTATTCCTGTTCAGTTTGTCACAGCATGTGACAAAATGGCCTGGGAAAGTGCTTCCTTAGTGATTCAAATCTTAAGGTGCGTTAGGCAACTTGCAGGATGAATGCAAGAAGTGCCACGGTGCAGAAACGTGGGAAGCTGACAGAAACCTACAGGGAGCTGGTTAAATCTACTTCACTTGAGTGGCCAGCCTAAGAGTACAAAGAGGTCAATATATCCATAATTATTATTATAATTTTCTGTTTAAAATATGCCAAGTTCTTTGGGAAGAAAAAAATTAAAAGAAAGAATTTCTTTTAAAAAAACCTTTTAAATTACAGCTTCAAAGCATTAACTTGTCTAGTAGCTTCCTAATTTCCCCAAGGATCTAAGAAATGAGCATTAGGATTCCTGGAGCAAGACAAAGACTTCTAAAATTCTACATTTTTAATATACAAGCATTTTATATATGTTACTGCAATGGAGCAGCTAATTTTGTGTGACTGTAGCTGGTTACTGGAGCCTGTACAAAAGTAGTTGTAGTTATAGGCAGAGTGTGCTGTATTTTTATCTGCAGACAAGCCTTCAGCATTTGGGAGAAACAAACATATTTCCATTTTATGTGTCTCTTTGGCAAAATGTTTTGCTTGTGGAGAAGAATGGCTTCTCTTTCTGAATTTGGAAAGTTGTAAATAATGCCCATCTTGTGTGTTCAACAAGTTTGTTTTCTCCTGCAAACGAATGGAGTGTTCTCCGTGGTGATGACAACGAGGAGAACATTACCAATCCATTATGCAGCACTCCAGAGAATTATCTTTGGCACAGCAAGTAAATAACCCTCCCAACAGCCTTATGAACTTTCTAGATAAGTATTATCAATATTAAAAGAATGGGATGCTGAGTTCTAATTTTCTTCCCCTTTTAAGCAGGGCAAGTTGGGATCTGTCTGTGATAACTGTTCATAACGGCACTCTGAGAAGTTTATTGTGCCAAATGACACCTCATGTGCCAACTACATCCTGCTCACCCCAATCCAAATTACCAGGAAATGTTAAGTGAGGAGTGGTGCTGTACCTTCCCATTAGGGAATATTCAGGAGCAGGCAAGGATCATGTGCCTGTAGGTAAAGGAAAAGTGTCTGCTGGAAGAACTGTTGTACGTCGAAGGGCTGAACTAGAGACCTCTCAGCTTGGAACAATCAGGGGTGAGATTATTAGGAAAGGGGAATATTTAAGTATAAGCATCCAAGTATAGAACGAAGATGCTGCCATTGCCAGTAAGTATTTTTGTTCTGTGTTTAGGCAGGAGAATGACCATGGGCTCAGACCACGAATAGTAATGAAATACTTCCCCTTCCAACCACAATTCGAGAGGATATTAATCAGGAATTTCTCGGTGGGGAATAGCAGGATATAATGTGTATCCCTGGGTTTGTTGTGGATGGCCAGGCAGATGTGAGCTCTGAGGAGACACCATGGAATTCCTGAATTAATGTAAAAGAAGATTTCAAGAGAATGAGAGAGGTTCTTTTACCTGTTTTTGGTGCTTGTGTGACTGCTGCTGGCAAACTCCCTGTGTGCAGCTCTCCTCTCCATAATTCAAGAGGATAATGACAGCCAGGGAGTGTTGAGAGAATAATAACAAGAGTGATTAAAGCACTGCAAAGGAGAGAGATGGGGATGGCAAGGAGAGAGATGGGCACTCGAGGAGCTTGTCCTTGTACCTACAGTCTCCTCTGCTCCTCAGAGCACCTTCTTCTCATCCTGTGCTTGGCACTGGAATTGCTGTTCCACTGGCCGTGGCACTGGGAGGGGGAACTCTCCCTGTTCCTGTGCTCTGAAGGTCAGAGCCATCCCTGCCTTTAGAGCTGCTCTCTGTGCTGTTGTGAGGAAGCGTCAAAATGAGCCCAGTATGGCTGGCGTTACTGGGGATTGAATCACTCCTGTGGTTTCTCCTGAGGCAGCTCATTTTGGGAGTTGCCTCCAGTGAAATAGGCACAAACCTACTGTCCTGGCACTCTGGGGCACAGGGGCAGCGCCTCAGCCTGGCTGACGTGTGCTGCACTTGTGTTAATCTGGCTTGGTTCCCAGTGGGAAGATAATTGTTCACTGGACACTTCTTTTCAAAAGGTTTCTCTGACAGGACATTGTTTCCAAGGCCAGTGTATCAGGCCTGTATGTAACTGCTGAATAACTTTTATCCAAATTAGAAAAAAAGAAGAAAATAATTATATCCATTCTGTTATATGTAATTTAACTGTTGGTCTCAGTGGAGTCCATCGTAATAGAACTTTTCAAGGTAAAATGCATCCTCTTGAAGAGGTTTTATGAACTTGAGCCTATATAAATTACTCATTTGGAAGGTTAAAGGCTAATAATGCTGTGAAATCTATGCAGTTATGTAGAAAACATTTACTTCATTTTTCAGGTGCAAATTAGAAGTTTATATCTATTATATTTCTTTGAAAATATGGCAACATTTAAAGACTATTGATGTAAGAGTTATTAATAGTTTGAAGTACTTTTTGATACAGTTTATCCTTCCATGACAATGGATTTGAGGTAATTTTATTACCTCCTATTTCCAGAAGTATCCTTGGGACCCATAGTTTTCAAACTGTGTGTAAGGAAATGTAACATTAATTATGTTATGAAAAAGATGCCAGTTCTTTTCAAGCATTTTAAAAGACTTTATTATTAAATAAGTTACAAGCTACAAAATACTCCGAGAAAGAAGAGAAAAGATATTATTGTTGGTTCAGTGGCTGATGACAGCAATTAAGAATCTGGGGAAATGGATTTGCACAAAACTGTGATTTCTTAACTGCTGTTCTCATAATGTGGAACTCTGGATTCTGAGAAAACATGGGAAAAGAATAAGAACTGTCACAAAAACTAAACAAAA
This sequence comes from Oriolus oriolus, assembly GCA_013400235.1. NCBI lineage: Eukaryota > Metazoa > Chordata > Aves > Passeriformes > Corvidae > Oriolus > Oriolus oriolus. The sequence goes on along the minus strand of VXBT01001766.1, from coordinate 495,478 downwards.
TGTTCTGTGGAAGTCCTGTCTCCCAGAGAAAACAGTCATTCCTGTAAGAATGGAGCAGCAATCCCATGGTTAATTGTTTTCACTTGTCTCTTCTCCTTGGTTTCTCCGTCCTCAGCTTTGACTGGGCTGATGGACTCCTGCTACAGCAGGGAACATAAACAACAAAAAAAATTCACTGAAAGATGCAGAATGTAAAGGAAAAAGTGTCAGAGAAGACTGCAGAAAAATTTACAAGTTTACTTCTTACTCTAGAGAAAAGAATCATGTTTAGCTCTCTTAATAAAAACTAGAGCCACATGTCAATTTAGAAACGATTGTTTCCTTTAACATATGTTACACAAGTGAATTGCCATTTTACAATCCTTCTGCTCATTTATGTAGAAAAAGAAAAAGGGAGAAGTTTTGTTTCCTGGATGAAAGCGTAGCTCAGTATTTAATTTCTGGTTTTATTTTGATGCATGTTTTAACAGTCTGACCATAGATCTGAGCAAAGAAATTCCATTATGTATGCACATAATACAATAAGCCTTGTGCACCTTCCGATATCCATGTGAGCCTGGCAAGGCCTTGAATATTCCATGGGCTCCTGCACTCCATTGCAAGCTCCTGATCTGGAGCCTTGGGAGTTTCAGTGCACAGATCCAGAGCTCACCCCCGACAGATGTGAGGGTGCCTGGGTCTGTCACCTCCCTGATGCAAACCTGTCGCACAGCCCTTTCCCAGGATTAGCCCTTTCCCAGGATTAGCCCAATCCCAGGGTTAGCCCTTTCCCAGGATTAGCCCTTTCCCAGGATTAGCCCTTTCCCAGGATTAGCCCAATCCCAGGGTTAGCCCTTTCCCAGGATTAGCCCTTTCCCAGGATTAGCCCAATCCCAGGGTTAGCCCTTTCCCAGGATTAGCCCAATCCCAGGGTTAGCCCTTTCCCAGGATTAGCCCCTTCCCGGGATTAGCCCTTTCCCAGGATTAGCCCAATCCCAGGGTTAGCCCTTTCCCAGGATTAGCCC
>VXBT01001766.1:271327-493981 GCA_013400235.1 Oriolus oriolus | reverse complement strand
TTCCCGGGATTAGCCCTTTCCCAGGATTAGCCTAATCCCATGATTAGCCCTTTCCCAGGATTAGCCTAATCCCAGGATTAGCCTAATCCCAGGATTAGCCCTTTCCCAGGATTAGCCTAATCCCAGGATTAGCCCTTTCCCAGGATTAGCCCCTTCCCGGGATTAGCCCTTTCCCAGGATTAGCCCCTTCCCGGGATTAGCCCTTTCCCGGGATTAGCCCTTTCCCAGGACCAGCCGAAATCCTGCAGCATCAGTGTTGGTCTCCTCCCGGTGCACAGTTTAAATACCCAAGCGTGGGCACTGTCCGTGGCAGGAAATCTGCAGTGTAGCTCTCTGCTTCTCCTCAGAGCACCTGCGCTGCCCCCAGGGAAAAATCCAAACAGTGGGATTTGCATCCTGCGTGAGCGGGATTTGTGAAGCAGCAGCACGAAGGGGTTTTATGGGAGTCCCGCTGTCCCTTCAGGTGGTTTGCAGGGACTGCCCTTGTCCTGGGCAATATGAAGAAACCAAGTACCAAGGAATAAATTGCTGCCCAGCGAGCAGGAGGTCAGGCCGGGGGAAGGTCGCAGGAGTGTCCTGGGAGCGTCCTGGGAGCTCAGCTCCTCCCGGGCTGTCCAGGCAGAGCTGGGGCTGAGCCCTTCCCTTCCCCCGGCACAGCCCCGGCTGGAGGGGCTGGAGCTGCTCGCACCCTTGTGCTGGCACAGCAGGGGGCTGACAGTGGGAACAGGGGCTGTAAGAGAAATGAGACAGGTAAGTATGAGTTCGAAGGCTCTGAAGGAATCTGCAGGCATCCCGGGTAGTGCGGTAATCCCGGGCAAGCTTTGCTCTCGGCAAACATTTATTCAATGGCTGTTTAATAGCTCCTGACTGACAGCGAGTCTGCGGTGTAATCCCAGCCATCGCCTCCCCCCGCCCGCCCGGCGCTCTGGAGAGAGTTCCCTCTCCTGTGAACTGCGAGGGAGAAAGGATATAACTGTGCTTTCTGGAAATTCCACTTGAACCAGGGTTCAAGGATAAATATTACCTCCCCTCGGATATGTTAACTATTTTTTAATGATGTGATCTGATATTTTAACAGTGTGCGCAGTGCAGCGGAGCTTTGGGTTTGTTGTTTAAATATCTTTGATGGTATGTCATAACAAATTAGTTTCTAAATGTTGCCAATTTGGCAGACAAAGCTGATTATTTCCTGCAATCACACTGCATATGTGCACAAGATTATAATTAATGACCAGGGATGCCAAGCACACTTTAATAATGATCCTTCAGCATTTAAGGGACTGTTAGAGTTATTGGCATTTGTGCCTCGTGTTGCAGAGGATGGGGGCAATGAATACTGATAGATCTATCAGTGTCATAGAATCCAATAGCTTCCTGATTTTTCTGATAAATTGGAGGATTCACTGGGAGTTATTGACAAAGCAGCTGCAGTGAATATTAACAGTGTTTGTGCTGCTCTCACTGAAGCACTACGAACTCCTAATTAGATTGGAATTGCTCTTTTGGCAACTTTGCAAGGCGGTTTTCCTCAGCATATTGTCCATTTTGTGTAAGGATTACAAGGAAACCAGGGACGGGTCTTTGAAGAGCACCTGAATGTCAAGACAGCAGAGGGCTGGATCAGAATAAAAACTAAAGTGGAAAGGCACAGTGGATGCTTAAAATAAAGAAAAGATAAAGCTTGCAATACAACCCAACAGAAACAGGACATGGAACCAGCTTCAGGGCTTTTCTCAGGATGCTCCAGGAAATTTCTCCTGTTGAAATTGTTGACAGTAAAATTAAAATATACACACTTTTTCAAACTGAAACGTTATGGACAATCTCTTGGCTATAGATATTTTCATCAATATTTATGGAGAAATTTACTAAACAGACAGTTTTTTAGTAAAATGGTATCATTGAAACTCTGGGGGAAAACCAGTTAGTTTATCATAAATTATTTTACTTCTTGTCAACTTTGGTTTTCAAATTTATTTCAGCCAGACCTAATTCTTCACCCTGAAATTTTCAATATGATTTGTGAATAGGATTCTGGGATTTTTGATTATATTTTAAAGGTGAGCTTACTTTAGTAAAGAAACTTTTGAAGAGGACAGGCTTCAGCTCATTATTCTTTAGCAAGTTGTCTTATACGTCAGATTTTACGGAGACAGGCTGGAGGATTGACACGGATACCTTGAATTAAAACCCACTAACCTCAGACATCTAGGAGGGAGGAATTTCCCAAGAAAGGCAAAGCTGTGTTGGTGCTGATACATCTCATTAAGTCCAAACCACGAAGTTCCAACTAGCAGAAACTTAAATTTTACTCTGACTCGTGTAATTGAACAAAATCTGAGCGCGTGAGACTTTTTACAGACCAGGCAAGAGCGTGTGAGGGGAGTGGAGCAAATGTCCTGGCTCAGTGGGAATTACACACCTCAGCTATTTGCACAAGGCCGTGCTGGCACTGCCAGGAGGGGCTGGAATCTCTTTCAGTCCCTAGGTCAGGCAGGTGGCTCCTTTTGGGGGACACTTCTGCTGAGCTGATGATTACTTGGTGTTTCATTGTCTTGACTTACAGGTGATGATTTTTGCTCTTGGTTGAAAAAGTCTCCTCTTGCTGTAGAGGTCTCCAGGGACTTTATTGCCAGAAAACCAAGTCCCCAGAGCTCAGGACATCTCTCCTGTTCTGCCCTTGCCCTTGGCCTCAGGGGGTCAGTTCGCCTTTCTGCAGCTCAGCTTTCCAGGCTGTGGGAGAGGTTCCAGCTCCCCAGGGGCCGTGGGGACTGGCAGATATGGAAATGTGCTGAGAGCCACCACTGCCTGGAAACATATGGTTATTATTCACTAATAAAAGGGAATTAAAATTTCCCTGGTGATAAAAGTTGTAGAATGCAGTTATGTTATTATGAGCAAGTAAGAATATAATTGAGGTCTGGTATAAACAGAGGTGCTGCTATATGAGCTGCTCCTGATATTGATCAATAACCATCTCTCACTGTAATTGTTCCAGTTTGTTTATTGCTCTGCATGTGAGTTATTGATCTTCTCTTTCAAGCTTCTTTGTGTTCTTCCAGTTTCTAATTCATTCTTGCTTTTTTCTCTTAGAGAGTTTAAATAAAAGCTTGAAAAGGATTATCAAACTGAGCCTTGAGAAGAGATTGCTTAAAGCCAGCATCCACACACCGCCCTTCAAAAAGTAAATCAATAGTCCTGACGACCATTGCAGCTTATCAGTGAGCTGTGTAGTGAGGAGAGCAAACTGCAACAATGCCCTGGCTCCTGCTGGGCTCTAACACCTCCTCTCACTTCTGTGTGGAGATGGGCAAGCCATGTCCATCCATGTGCCAATTTTCACTTTAGATTTTATCAAATAGCGCCTACACCTGAAATCTCACCCAAAAATTGCCACAGTGGAGGCTGAAGCATTGCAGTACCTTCCTGTGCTGCTTGATGGGTGGGAAGACACCCTTTTGTACAGCTTCAGTTTGCAAATGACCTGGAGGGGGGATCCAGAGAGGCTGCAGTCCGTGAGCCCAGTGTCACAGCTCTGGGGGCATGGCTAATGCAGCAGATTCACACTGAAAGCAGCATGCATGGCTGGATTAGTCAGCTGCAGTGCTGCCAGCAGAATATCCAGAAATAACTTGGAATCAGGTGATCTACTCAGTTTGTGAAACTCCCTGGGTGTATTTCTTGTTTGTAACAATAGTCACAAACCCAAAGCTTTACTGCAAGGGAACCATTATGTTCTGTGGTTTCACATCACGATGCAGTTTAATGTCTTTGTGTGAAATGAGTTTCCTCCTGTCCCAGGAGCTCGGTTTCCACACTCCTGTTCGCTCAGACCTCATTTCAGAGGAGCACATTCCTCTTACTGAGTTCCCCACTCACAGCTTCTGCTCTGCCTTTGACATGATTTGGCATTTTTTACTTGTTGCATTCTACAAATGATGATGATGAACTTAAGAAATATCTCCTATAATAACAACTCTTTTTGACATCGTCTTTGTGAGTACCTTTTAATTCCTTTGAGGAAGGAGGGGAAGCACAGTGTCCATGAGAGTGGTGAGGCTGTGTAAGAGCAGATGCAACCTGTGAGATCCCCTGCATGTCCTGTGTGTGTGTGTGTGTGTGCCAGCTCATGATGGAGCAGAGAAAGGAGAGAGATGAGGCTGCCTGATCCCAGCTTCATGGCTTCAGGGCAGCTGCTGAACCCAATTTGAGAACCTTTTCCTTGGCATATGTGAGTGACAATAACCTGAGCAGCAGAACACACATTTAAATACCTAAAAGAGGATTTCAGGGTCTTAAGTTGTTACCAAGCTTGCTGATGAAATGATGAATACCAATACCCCACCATGAGCTTTTTGCATTTACCTTCATAACTTTATCAAGACCCGATAGCAATAACTTCGAGAGCGCCCCTTCTTCTCCTTTCCCTATTTCCATCCCTATCAGCAGGTATTAAAATGGCTTGTTTCCAGATAAGAAAAATATATGTCATATAAAATATCTGTGCTTTTCTAAATGGCTTGCACATCTCATTAACTTAATATTTTTTCCATTGGTCACTTTGGATTTATTACTTTCCAACCATAATTTTTTTAAATTTAATTTTGACCTGGCATTAGCCTAAAATTAAATTCTGATCTACCCTCCACCTAAAATGGTCTGGGGAGGAAGCCATTTTGCATTCCATTATCATCCTATCAAATTTAACTAATTTAAAGGTGACATGAATAAAATATTCATTAAAAGTACAGTGCCCGTTTGTCTGTGATCTTTAGTGATGTCCCCATTAACTTTCAGTTGACTCTCAGTTGGAAATAGCAACCTCTCTTTCCCAGCCTTTCTGGAACAACTTTGATTTACATGAAGAACGTAGCTGCCTTCTTGCTCTCTTACTCATTATTTGTGAAAGTTCCTTTTTACTGCCTGTCTCTGGGCTAAAATACTTCCCTTCATAATAGTCTGAAGTACTGATGCACTGATTATTATAGCAAAAAAATATCATGACATGAACGAGCTTCCTTTAAAAACGTAAAGAAAAATATTCCGAGGGGAATTCAGCGCTGGGGGGGGAGATGAAATGTTTTCTATTTAGTTCAGCAACTTCTCCCTGGTTGCCTTGCATCATTCTTGCACAGTTCCTGCCTCTTGACATCCACTGAGCCTCCTTACAAGAATGGTTCTGAAAGCCATTGATTCATCCACCAGAGAAGTTGTGTTTGGTCCTTAGAACAAGAGAGATGCAAAAAAGGTACGAGAAATAATCTTCCAGGTATAATCAAGGATATTTTTTGTGCTTAAACAGGAGTCCCTGCTGTCGGGAAATGATCTACAACCTTTGAAATATAATTCCTTAACAGCCCAAGGAGAGAAAAGTCCATATTCCGACCAAGTCTTATATGTATGTGTAGCTCCACGTCCGGTTCTTATATTCGGTTCTGCACTAAGGAATTCAGCCAAGTTGGGATATTTTGCCACAATTATCAGAAACTGGTGCATTCTGGGCTAGATTCTGGAAAGTTGTAGATAGGGATAGCTCAGCCTTTGATGAAGCTGGGCTGATTTCTCCTGGGTCAAAACCCAGCACAAACTTTATAGTAGAACACAGAAAGAGGAGATTCTTGTTCAGGTTTGGTTTTTTTAATTGTAGCTGGAAATATCTCATACATAAGTTTATATGCAATATAAACAGAAATAAAAATTGTGTTGGGCATTTTAAACTTGGTTTGTGGCTGCTGTGAAACACTGGACACTGAGAACTGCCCTATTCCCAAGTTACAGGTGCAGTCTTATAACCAAATGATGGACTCATAACTCTTTGCACACTCCAATTTTGACTTATTGATTGTGAAATGATGGGGTAATTCCAGGGGCCTTTTTCCTTAGAGATTCCCAGATAAAAGATTTTCCCTCTTTCCAAAGTTAATAACCAAAGTCAGTTGATGCCACTGGGGTGGGGATGTGGTCCATATTACAAACACTCGTCATTCTTCTTCCCCTTTGAAGTGGGAGTAGTCTGGATTACTTTAACTGAAATTCAACATTTATTTCTTTTTCAGACCTTAGCACCTGCAGCTTTTATGATTTATAAGTCCTTGAATTATTTTAAAAAGTAATTTTAAAAAATCTGTTTATCTGTATGTGTAATTCAGACAAAAATAGCCATAAGTTAATAAGAGCCAAAATGAACCTTCACAGTCCAGCGTCCAAGCCTGAATTCTTCTGGCTTCCCTGCGGAAATGAGTGAAACAGTTCCTTACCTCTGTTCTTTTAGGAGAAATTGGGGTAGTCCCAAGGAAGTCATAATGTTTTCCTTCAGCAGGGCTGAGTTTTGAATCAGGCCCAGCCACCTCCTTAACAGGCCTGAACGCAGGGATTCGGGAATATTGAATGGGAAAAGAAACGGCATCCTGGGTGATCTGGATTATTGGGTGATGGATTTTAATTGCATTCTGTAGGAATACCATGATCACTCTTCTCACATTACTAAGGAGCTGGGGCCCCATTAGGTTTTTCTCATATATTCATAGATAAATTGCAGATTTGTTTGCCAGTTCTCCGCTTTTTGCAATAATCAATACTAAAGCAGCCATGCAAAAGTGACAGCTGAGTTACACAAGCTCATCCACAGTCAGACATCTCACATATTAAAAAACAAACAACAAAAAACACAAAAACACATCCTAAAGAACTCCCAACATCTTGACAGGAATTTAATACCTTTGCAGGTTTGGGTCAATTTTTAAGGAGTCCAGCGAGTACACAAAAATCAAAGTTAAAGTAAAATCAGATTCACTCCAGTCAATACAATGTTAATGAATGTAGAAGATTCATACCTTGAAAATTTCCTCAGAGTCAGCCAGGCAAACCCTGCCAATAAATGCCATAGGGTTAACACAAGGTACAGCAGCAATTAGAGCAGGGCTCCGAGTGGAGTGAAATGGTTTTGGATGAAATTTTGCCTTCTGTAAATTTTCCGAACAAAAATACAAGCCCCAGGAAATGAATATTTTTCATGCTGCAGTAGTGAGAATTTATGAATCCAATAATTTCTCAGATGCTACTTGAAAAATGTTTCTTTATCCAAAGGTTAACTCCTTTAGGAGTACAAACCTCTAAATTTTCTCACTGGCTCTATTAGTTGGTACAACTGGATTCGCCAGCGTTATAAATCTATCAGTTTTCCAGTCTATAACAGAATAATCCCTGAAATCTCATAGATATAAATGGAATTGCTAATTTTCAATAAATCTGCACTAACAGGTAATAGTGTCATGGTCCCCAGTTCCAATCATTTTTGCAATAATAAATGAGACTATAGAAGACTCACTTTCGGCCATAAAATTTACTGTGCAGGGCACGGATTTTAACCCCCAAAGTACTTAACCAGTTCCCCTCTCTTTGTTGTTGTCACTGCTGCACCACAGCAGCTATTCCTGAGGTAGGATCAGGGCCACTTTGGGCCGCACAGGTTATTTATAGGCTGATTTGGGCAGGAAATGGAGAGTGTTTTTCCAACGTATATTTTCAGCCTGACAGTATTCAGTCCAGAGGGGCAACTCCAGGCTATTTGTAAGAGCCCAGGGACAGATGCAATTCACCTGAAACCTCCTCCCTGCTCAACCCCGAGCCTGAAATCTGACTTGAGGCCAGACAAGAGCAGAAGAAATGGCTTTTTTTGGGGGGTGCTACAGGTAGATTGTCTTTGAAAGCTTCACGTTTTATTATCCCAATTCAGCACAATCTGAGAGTGCACAACTTAAAGCTGTGTCTTACAAAGATTCACGGTCTGGATTTAACATTAAAATGTTAGTGACTGTCCCAGTCACTAAATACCTTCCCAGTTTATACAATCAAATATATGCACACATCTTTACAGGAACGAGGCCCAAAAGGGAACGGCTGGGAATGGATATAAGGGCCTGGAGAGCTGTACTTACTTGTCCAAGATGTTACAAACGGCTCCAGGAGTGGAACACACATCCCTGGAGTGCCAGTTCAGGGATCTGGTGACACGGGTTGGGCTTTCAGTGCCAGCAAAATAACACTGAAAAATATTAAACGTGTTAGGAACACGCTGAAAGGAAAAGTTATATTAACAAGAGATGTCTCTCTGAGCTGTATCGATTTTCAGCTCTGGGTGGAAGAAACTCTCCAGACAGACATTTCAGCGTATTATTGTCTCCTATTTACTCAGCAGATATACCTAACACGCTTTATGAGATGAGTTCAGGAGGGAAGAAGTCAATTAAAATCCGAATCTCATGCAGTTATAGAAGATTAAAATAACCCCCTATTTGTTATGTGCAGCTCTAATGCTCACCCCCAAAGCACAGGAGCACCTGAACCTCGCTTTAAATCCAGCCCGTGCTTTCCCTGGATGTGTTCTGCAAACTGGTCCGAGCTCAACAAAGTGCACAAGCAGAACTCTTTCAGCTGAGAGTTGTTCAGCCAGGGATAAAGGATGAGTCAGGAGCAGCTGGTGAGCTGGTACCAGCCAGAACAGCTCCACTGTGCTGGACAGGTCAGGAGCTTGCACTAATCTCTTAAGGACTTTTCTCTCAGTCAGGGCTGAGAAAGGATGAGGGAATTGAAGAATAAGTTCTGCCTCGAAGATAAAGCATTTGCATGACAAATTTGTGGGATTTTTCTGAGCTGCGTGACTTGGCGTGAATCACTTTGTGCCTCCGTTTCCCTGTTTATCAAATGTAGATGTTGGTACTGGCTTCTCTCTGAAGTACTTTAGGATCTGCAGGCAAAAACTCCATTGGAAGTGACAGAAATAATGGCAGTGGCCATCCTGAAGAGACCCACAGGCAGCTCTTTGCACACTAGCACATGTGGGAAATAGGATAGAGCACATGCAAGTGTGGGAACTGGAGGGAAATGTTCAAGAAATGCCTTTAGACCAAAATCTGCTTCCTTTGATGTCAGCAAAGCCCCTCAGTGAAGCGCCTGTCTGGGTGTGATCTCTGTGCAAAGAGGGAAATCAGATGTGAGTAGGTGGTGGTAATTCTTCCACTGAAACCTTCTTAGCGGATATAGGACTTTTACACAAGATTTAGGAGAAGCAGGAGTTTGAGGGAAAATTCACCTCATAATTCAGGTAATTATCCATGCCAAAACCTATCCAGAAAACTAAAAGCCAGTGAAATGAAAGCCCAAATGATGCTGGCAGTAAGGGGGCTGTACATGCAGGTGGGTTCAGAGGGAATGTGAAGATAAAACCATCAGAGGTAAATGAAAAGTACAATGGATATTCTGTTGAGAGTATTAGGAAGTAAATGAGAAAATGGGTGAGTTTAAAAGAGAAAGGATAAATGATCAAGAGTGAAACAGAAGTTACAGAAAATTACATTGAAGACAGCAAATTTCTTCGTTGCAGCCTTGGCTGCAGAGCCTGGTGTGAAGCACCTCAGGGCTGCTGTGCTGTTAACAGGGACGTGCTGGCCCTGGAGCTGTAGGGAAAGGTGCTGAGGGAAGTGGGAGAGGAAGCAGCAGGACACTGCCAGGCACAGAGGAGACTGAGTCAAGAGTCTGGAAGGAATTTGGGAATTCAGTAGCTGAGTCAACGCTGGCTTTTACAGACTCATGACAAGTAGTAAATATTTCAGAAAGCAGAGAAAAACATCTGTCTCCTATTGCAGCCGCTTTGCAGTGCTTCCCGCTTGGTTTGAAATGGAACTCCAGGCTGGAATGTGGAGGCATTATGGGTAACGCTTCCCAGGAGGAACGAGCCGGGCACCTCTGGAAACGCCGGCCGGTGTCAGTGCTTCCACTAAGGGTCTTTAACAAACTGCGTCTGAACTTGCTTCTGTAAAACTCCTTTACAGTGCTGAATTTAGCACAAGAAATGATCTCCTCCATCCCACTCCATGGCACATCTGTGGTCTTTGCAACCGGAATAAACTGAGATTTGGGCTGTTATTATGTTGTTGAAGTAATAGATTGTGGCTTATAAAATTCTGGAAGTTGTGTACTTTGTTGTCTGTTTCTGGTTGTTTCTGAAAGAAGGGGCAAGTCTTTGTGGAAGTAGGTAGGATTCCCATTATTTTCTCATAAAAACATTGCTTTGAGTATTAGGCCGAAAATTTTAATAGAAGGATTTTCTGTCTAGCAGGCTCCCAAATCCTTCAAAGCATCTTCTAGAAGCTGCTCCTCAAGATAATTTCATCATTAAAAAAAAGAAAGAAAGAAAGAGAGAAAGAGAGAAAGAAAGAAAGAAAAAAAAAAACCAGATAAAGATGTCTTTTCACCTTCTATCCACCTGTTAAATAAATTTGTCATTTCTACAGCCAATTCAGGAAAGGAGTTATCAGCTCCTTTCCTTGGAGACCCAAGTGTAACCCTGCAGGTCTCTGGGGTCAAGCCCATACCTTCTCAGGAAGGCTCCGTGCACAATTTGATAGTCAGGGCAGTCATTATCAACCAGCCTGGCACAGGCCTCCAGGGCTTTCCCATGGCGCAGGGGCTGAACTGTGCTGCCCACGCCTCCTCTCACCAATTATAAGTTCTGTACAGTTTTTTAAAAGACTGCAAAAACATATCAACATCATTCCTTTCTTTGTAATGAGGAAGCAATTTTACCTTATTATAACTGACTAAATATGCATGGGCTGACCCAGTAGGACCCTCATTCACCCTTATTCTTTCCCTCTGGAAATCATATTCCATTTCCATCGTTTCCATTTCAAATTTCTCTTCCTCCCCATCCTTTCTGTGCGCTCTCTCTTGATCCCATTCTTGTTCCATCTTTATCTTTGCCATGCTGAATTGTCACTCTTCACGCTCCTGCTCTCATTACAACTTCCTTTGTGTTTGATGCTTGTTCACACCCGTTTGCAATCCCCTCCTTTTTACCTCGTGCCTTTTTAACATCTGCAGTGGTTTAGCCCTTCTGCAGCATATTTGCTGTGCAGACTCCTGTGCATGGCTTCAATTAGTAGATAAGTGTCCTTAATGCTGTTTGCTGCCTCCTCCCTGGTGCTTCAAGGTGGTAAAGACCAAGCCAGGAAGCAGAGGGAGATGGGTGTAGCACGTGTCTGGCTGTGCCCTCCCAGAAGAGCCCTTGGACTCAGCTCAGTGCTCACTCAGCTCTTCCACCACGCCCAACTCCGTTCCTGGGGTACCTTCTCTGGGTACCCCCACCTCCCCAAATGTAATTCTCCCTCATGAGATCCTCTGAGAACTCCCAGTGTGGACCCAAATCCTTTCCAAGGGTTTATGCATAGCCCTGGCTGTGTCTGGAGACCACAGGCTGAACTGTGAGGAAATTCACAGCCTTGTGAAAATCACCTTTCAGCCTCCTTAGCAGCATCTGTTGGGATTGTTCAGCAGAGCGTGTGGGACCTCCTTCCTCAGTGACAAAACGCTGCACATTCCTCATGCCTGTCATGCCCCAGGCCTTGGCAGGGGCGGGAGGCAGGTGATGCAGACTGAGACAAGGAGACTTAAACGCCTCAGAAAATCCATGCCCTGCAAAGTGCCCTGGGCTGTAATGGCAAAGAGGAGAGAAAGTCATGGGCACGTCAAAGCTGGGAATCCCAGTGAGCCCTGGAGATAACTCCCAGATGGCCTCTGGCTGGGCTTGGATCATACATTTACAGAAATGAAAATAGCATTGAGAGCTTTATCTGGGATAAACTAAATCAGGTGAGTACCTGACCCAGATAGCATTGAAAGGAAAGGGATAGATAGCTCCCAAAGCTGGCAAAGGCTTTAGACCACCAAGCATTCCCAGCTGCACTCAGGATGTGGTGAAAACTCAGCACCCACAGGTGATGATGGGAAAAAAGGACCTGTCAGATGTGAGGCATGAGGAGACAAGTTATAAAGCCTTAAACTGAGGCATTTCTCCTGTCCTAGGACAGGCTGATTGCGTTGGAACTGTTCCTGCCAATCTGGGGGTTACTTTCTTACGGACAGGAGGTGCTTTGTTTTGGTTGCCCAAACTGTATTTTCTGCATTTTACACCTCGTACGTGTGTCCAAGGGCACACAGGCATTGCTCTCCTCTTGACATTTGAAATATATTTCTCTCCTTTTGATGTTTAAAAAACACGTCAAGCAGTCATATTTTTAGGGCAAGTAAAACCTCTTATGATCTCTGACAAGGTGAGTAGCCAAGCAGACCTTGGCCATAGGTGTGGGAGACAGGAAAATGAGAGTTAAAGCTTCCAGGTACCTTTGTGACATCAGCCAAGGGTGGAGTGAGTGCTCCCAGCCGGAGCTGGGGATGCTCTGTGCAGGGAGAACAGCACCACGATTTCTGTGGTTCCTCATGCCCAACCCATGTCTCCAGCCCTCCGCAAGGCCTTGGACTCTGTGTGCATCTTGTTTGGAGGAGTTCTGGCTGAGAAGGGCTCAGCCTGGATATTTCCCTTTATTGATCTGTGCTCATGTTCACACGTGCAGGGAAATTCTTTCAGTGCAGGCAAGCTGAACTAATAGAGCCAGCGGAGTGAGCAGCTCTTAACAGCTTCTTATTATCATCTGTCTCTTCTTCAGATGCATTCTGGTGTGCCACACATTTAGCTCTGTCTGCTGGAGAAGTAAAAAAGGTCAAATGAAGGTGAGAACACTTCATTCATAATTTTTATGAGTTATTCAGACCCAGTGTATCATTACCCCTTGGAAACATATGTTTTCTGATAGCAGTTTAGAAAATATTCAGCACATCTCGACAGTCTCTCCTGAGCAATACAGATCAGTTGTCACACTTTGTCATGTGCCATCAGGTTGTGTGGTGCAGTGAATTTGCTGGGGTGTGATAAACTGCAGCCATTTGAGATCCCATCCTGATAATTCCTGCGTCTCTGAATGTAATGCTGCAGGATGTGTCTTCCGAGGAGTCACAAGTGTTTTAGTGTATCCCCATTTCAGCTACAATTTAGAGCTTTTCTGGGGAAATACTTGTCACCCCCTTCCTACTCACAGAAGTGTCTCTGATATGAGCATGTTAAACATAACTTTTGGTTAGTTTCCTCAGAAGGTGTGAGATTTTACTGGCCCTTGACTTGGGCTGGTCAAGGTGAGTACTCTCAAAACCACTTTTTTGCCAGGGTAGCTGCATCCACCACATGCAGGTGTTTGAACTTGGGAATCCCAATCTCTTGTGGAATCCCAGGGACTGTGCTACCCTAAAAGAGCCATCTGTGCGCTCCTCTTCACTGCTTTTTTGGGAGCCGCGTGAGGAGAGATAAGGTCTCACCTGCAGAAGCATAAACAAGAGCCTGTGTTTCCCAGTGGGATTTTACCAGCTTTTTTACAGGAGAGTGGGAGTTCCTTCCTGTGTTTCCCACCCGTCCACAGAGCTGGGTGGCACCCAGGCCTCAGCAGCCCTCTGTCCTGATTTGGGAGAGTTTCTGCTTTACCTGGAGCCCTTCCCTCAGAGGAGACAGGGAGCTTCCTTAGGGAACACAGCCTTGCCTGCCCCACTGAAGTGTTTAATGCCATTGCCATCCCTGTGAGAGTGAGGACAGGGGTTAGGATGTATGGGGACAAAAAGGACTTCAAATCCACAGCCAGTCCTAAAGCTGCTAACTTGAACTGTGTATTCATTTCAGACATCAGTCAGGGTAATTAAGTTTATTATAACCGTTTTAAGTAATCCTAAGGCTGGAAGGCAGGGGAAAACCAGACTGGTTCAGGATGCCTCCACCTCTGGGAAGAGGTTGCCACCCATGTTTGTGGTGCTGCAAGGAGAGCAATGAGGATGATGATTTTGTTAAACAATCCTTTCTGTTCACTGTTCTTTTACCCAAAAAACAATGCCCGTGGCTAGGTTTAAATTTATTCACTTCCCGGGGAAGTGTTTAGCAGCAGCTGGGCAGGGACCTTAACCAACACCCTGTGAATTCCAGCAGGTAATTGGAGAGGTGTCTGATTCAAGCAGAGCTCGTTGGAATTGTGTTAATTTGTGATAGTTGTGTGTTTGGATCAGAGCTGAGCCCTGGAAAGAGAAATCTCTTTAAAATTATGTGTAACCCAGACTGCTGTGCAAGGTTATCAACATCTCAGCTGCCAGGAACGTCAGGCTGGATGAGAAAGTTAGACTGGGAAGTTTCTGGATGGAAAGTTGGATATTTGCAGCCGCTGTCTCCATGGGTACATTGTCACTCGGTTTGGTGGGAGCAAATCCAAGCCCTCGTAATTCCAGGTGTTCCATGTAAGGATCACACATTGTAAGGCTGGCTTTGAAAACAAACCTACAGGTTCAATACAGCCCCAGTACCTCATGAGCGGTGTCTGAGAGGTCCCAGAGAGCCCCCGAATCCTCCCCCACTGCAGGCCCTCAGTGGAGCGTGGGTGAGCTGAGGGAACCATTTGTTCTGGGTTTGCCCCCACCAGGTGAGCACTGGAGAACTGTGGCTACAGGTGAAGATTTTCAGACTTCAAAAACAATCCACCTTTATCCCAGCACTCAGCGTGGTTTAGAAAAAAATGAAATGGTGAGGGTTTACAGCCTCATTTGCAAACATCTGTTTGGCAAGAAGAGTTTTATTATGGCTGTGTGAGCTGACAAAGCTTAAAGGACAGGGCTGTGCAGCTTCCCCGTGCTGAGCTCCATGGGGAGCCCACCAGTCACCTGCTCCCCTTGTGCACTACACAGGCAGGAGAGGGACAAGACCACGTGTTTTTGGAATGGCCCAATGGCTTTTCTAACATCTCTTGCTAATTGCAACCTCTCAAATGGTAAAAAACTAGAGGCTCTTCCCTCTGTTGCCCCATAATGCTGCCTTAAACATAATTCTTTTCACATCTCTGTGTCATGCTGTGCCAGCTCTGTGGGGCCCCACACGTGCAAAGGTGCTTTGCTTTATGATCAGCAGATTTCTGAACCTCAGCAACCTCTTGGTTTCCCGGTCTCCTGCTGAATGTTTTGAGATTTGCAGAGCACTGAGCCAACTTAGAAGGAGCCATTATGGATCCTGAAGCGAGAAGAAAACCTTTCTAAGCCATCCATTGAAATGCTTAACTGCATCTGCTTTTCTACCTCCACCTCATCAGTGGCAATTTGGAAACGGTAACCACAAAACAACGAGCAGGCCAAGTGTGTAACCAGCATATCCAAATGATCTCAAACCCCAGCTTTCTATAGCTTCTAATAGCCTAATAAATGGATTTTTGGTACTGAGCAAAGTACAGTCATATATAATTGCTGTTATTCTCACATTAGGCTGCAGGGAAGTGGCAAACCCAATTAGATTAAATCCTACCACGTCTTCTTGGGATTTGTGGTAGACGTTTAAGCAGAGAGACATGTCACTTCCACAGACCAATTTGCTTGTACCTGTCTGCTTAGATTTATTGTGATTTGTCCTTGGTTTTGTGTATGTTTATTTGCAGAAGCCAGCTCCAGATGCAAAACACATCAGTGGAGCTTTGGAACATTATTTTTAATTAGCTGGGTTCGGTTTTCTAGTAACATGCTTGAATTGCTTCTGGGCTACTAATGGAGTGTGGAAAATAAATATTATTGCTCTTGAATATTTTTATTCTGGTTATAGCAAACTTCCCATGCTGTGGCAGGGAGGCTTTATTTGCCATGAGCCTCTCAACACAGGGCAGCCAGTCCAGACAGAAAGTTACAACTGAGTTTCCTTGCTTTTGTTCTCCTATTTAAAACCCTAATAGAGATCATCGTTACACTGGAAAACATTGCAGAAACTGCAGGGAAAAGTTGAATTTTTTTGTTTCTTTCTGAATTTGAACTGAATTGGACAAAGTTTACCTCAGTCAGCACCTGGCAGAAGCAGGGCTCAAAGCAGATAATGAAATGTGAGTCCTAAACCCGAGGAAGTGGATTTGCTTCTCGCTGCCAGGTGTAGTTTCTGAATTCTCCTGTACATTTGTATGAAGAAACAGCAAACTCTTGTACTCCCCCTTTCATTCTGTGCTGGTGTAACTGCACGAGGAGAAGCACATGAACAGCTGGGGATGGGATATGCACACAATTGCTTGTTTTCTTTGCAGGAAAACATCACTCAAAAATCATTACCAGGCTAAGACATTTCATACAGGACGCATTTCTTCTTTCAAAGGAAGAAAACAACGCAGATTGACACCAAAGAGCAGAGTTCAAAGTTCTTACAAAGCACGAGCTGACAAATCATACAGTTAAATTCCAAGTGAGTGAGCCCATAGCACTGCAGTACTGAAATCACTGGGCTTGGGATAATTCTTGTTGCAAACAGCCCGTTCTACAGGGCTGTGAACCTCTTCCTCTGCCCACTCTGTCCAGCCCGGGAAGCAGCAGTGCCACGAGGTTTTTACAGCCCGGCTTTCACTTTGGGCCGGGATTTTACCGAACTCAGGGAGTCACTGGCAGTACGCTGGGGAAGAGGGTGAAAATCTCCATTTCCTGGCCCACAGCAATTCACTGGGCAGGCTGAGCTTCCCTGGCAGTTCCCTGCAGCGCCGGGCAGCTCCGAGCACCCCGGAGAGGTGGGAAAGGGCAGGGATTGTGCAGGCTGTGGGGCTGAGCGGGACAAGGAGCTGCCGAGCAGGGTGAGCACTGGGACGGGGCCCGGGAATGGCAATAAGGATGCCATCTGCTGCTCGCAGGGTGAATAGCTGCGAAGGAGGCTCCAGGAGGATTTCCTCCAGGGTTTTTGTTGGCTTTGTGTGGCTGTGGTGTGTGTGTTGTGGACATACACAGGCGTCACACGCGTGTGGGGTGCTTTCGGGGCGGCGCAGCTCACAAAGGAGTCTGAGGCACAACGTGGGTAAAGGCAGAAAGGAAGCTGTGGGGCCAGAGAGCGGCAGAAGGAAATTCCATGTCTTGTGCCATGTTTCCTCATCCCAAATGTACTGAAAATGTTCCAGGCCAAGGAAAAGGATCATTTGGCTCCTCGTCACCTGCGCATTTCTGAAGGGCTCAGAATTAAGTCCAGCTATAGGAAGGAAGTTCTGGTTTCGCTGCAGGTGAATGTAGACAGTTTTACCGCAGGGGAGGAACAACCAAAGCCGGTCGTCTCACTGAGACCTGGAAGAGATTTGCAATGCCGTGTCTGTAATATGGGGTTTGGATTCCTAGCCTGTCATCTCTAGTAATAATTTGTGAATGCATGTTGGAATTTTTCCGTATCTTTTACCCGTCTCCTTTTCCATATTTTGGGTTCAAGAAGCATTTGGACAGCCCCCTCAGGCACAGGGTGGGAATCGTGGGAGTGTTCTGGGCAGAGCCAGGAGTTGGACTGTGATGATCCTTGTGGGTTGCTCCCATCTCAGGCTATTCTATGGTTCCATATTTTAAATATTTCCCCTCCTTGGCCCTGTGCAGCAGTGCAGTCTCTGTGGGACACATCCAGCTGCTCCGTGTCCATGTATTTCTCCAAACCTCAAACCTAAAGGCCGTGCTGTGAACACAAGTGACAAGAATGGGGGCCCTGGCAGCCCCAACCCTGCACGAGGTCACAGTGCCAGCGACCTGTGAGATTTGACAGACTACCTGCCTCCTCTTTTTGTCTAGTCATGTCAGGGGTTATTTAGATACCAATAACAGCAAGACTGGAAACACAATTGCATCATTCTTTATATCTGTCTGGCAAACTACTGGGACCAATATGATGGTTTGGAAAACAAGTCAGAAGGTATTTATTCAATGGTCTCTTCTATTGATTGTTATCAAACAGCAACTCATAATTTTGCACAGTGAGAATTTTATGACTGCAGTGATCTGAAGAATGTCTCTGCTCACAAACCAAGCTGTTTATTTAATTAAGTGCTTCTGGCTCTTTGGATTTAATAATTCTAATTAAATTGTTATGGTTATGACTTGCATTTGGATTATGCCCACAGTCTCAGTTAAGACTATGAGAAGACCTCATAAGCACATGGAAGGACTCATTGCCTTGCTCAGAAGGATTCAGAATATAGGATGGGGAAGAACCTATGGGGTCATCAGTGGACTTTCAGGGACCATGCTGATGAGGCAGCTTCCCCGGGGACTGAGGGAGATGTCACCCCCTTCTGCCTGTGCTGAGAGCAGGCAGAACCTGGGAGACAGGGTCTGATTGTGCAAAGAAAACCAGGGGAGACAAAGGTTATCCTTTGAATTGTAGGCAGAACAAAAAACTTCTCTGCACTTGCAGTGTGAGGCAGGTGATTACAGAACCAGGAACTGAAGTTGTAGAACCTTTGGCTGGAAAATAACCACGTTTGGATAATGCAAATAGCAATTGGATTTCATGGAGCACTGAGTGTATCTTTATTTTTATCGCCATCGGCGAGTAAAATGCACTTGACATTTCCAGTCATACCACTTCAGTGTCACAACTGGAAATCCATTATTTTCCTGACTCTGAGAGGGCTGTATACTGTAAGATCCTATTGTCCTTCTTGACTCCCATCAGAAGATGGGAATGTGTGCTAATGGCTGGAAGGAGTGCTGTGACTTGTCTGTGGGAAAGCAGCAGAACTGAACATAAGAACTGTTTCCTGTGGTGAGAAATGTGGGTAGAAATGTGACTGGCTCCTGGCCTCTCCTGCAGTCATATTTACTGAGTGACTGTAGCACAGAAGCCCTGCAGGATCGTAGAGAATGTCCCATCTTTACCTTCTTGCTCACCTCTGTTCGTGAAGCTGAGGTCCAGCACAGCTGTTGCTGATAATAAAAACAAGGGCTGTTACTGATGGAGGTTTCTTTCCAATGTGAACAGTGCTGGCTGGAATTCCAGTGGTTTTGCCAGCCATGGGTGAGGTTCACTCATCACTGGGGTGAGCTGCTCCAGACGGCCCTGCTGGAGCAGGGGGTGGGACAAGGTAACCTCCAGAGACCCCTGCCAACCCCAGTCATTCCATGATTCTGTGATCTCCATCATTTCCACTGGACTCAGAGGCCATAAAAGGCCTCTCTTGCTCTTTGAATGTAGCCCTGGCAGACCAGTAAATAGAGTTTCTCCTCTGCCCCCTGCTCTGACACCGCTGCCTCACGAGCAGGAGTTCACCTCTGCAAAGCTGCACCAAAAACTGTCATTGCAGATTATAATTCTCCTGCTGAGTCTGAGGGAATAATCACAATTTACTGTGTCCCTCAGGCGGCTTGTGGGGGTGATGGTGGTGGCAGCACAACAGCATTCAGAATTTTGTACTTCCAAACACAAACCCCTTTCCTGTTTAGAAGGAAAAGGAGCCTGTGTTCGGCACTGGGGTGGTCACACCTACTGCAGAAACAGTCCCTGTGGAAATTAATTTGCATTCCTGCATTTGTTAGCTGGTGGGCTGATCTTTTTCCTGATATTTTTTGTCCCAGGTTATTGCACATCTTTGTCTGTTTGACACTGAAATTCCCTCCCAGGTTGTAGCTCCACAGGCTCGTTGGGTTTGCAGCTCTGCATTGGTTCAGGCGTAGCAACTTTTGGTGTTTTGGAAGCTTTCTGCACATGTCAAAATATGAAACAAAATACTATATTGAGCACTCTGCACCAATCCCTTACCCTTCTTGAGGCTGACGGCCTGCTCAAAGGGAATAATTTCTCCTGCTGGATGAAAGATGGGATCTTTTCAAACTTTGTTTTATGTCTGTGAGTAAGTTCAGCAATACTTTTGTGCTGGTATGTGAACTACAAGTGGTAAAGCTGATAAAAGCCAGGCCAGCACCAAGAGGAAAAGTCAAGTGTAGGGGTAGAGGTTTGAAGAGCATCTGCAAATCGAGCCAGGCAAGGTTTGACCCAGGAATTTTTGCATGTGGAACTTATCTTTTTATGCTCTGACTCTGCAGAGGGGGAGCTGGAGGCGCTGGAGTGGGGGATGCTGATGGTCCTGACAGATGACCCCACAGCTCTGACTGATGAGGTTCTTCTTTAAAGGGAGAAGAGATTTTTCCAAGTGCTTCCCTGAGATAAGGCTTTAATGACAGTGCTGGGAACTGTCTGGTACGAGGACCACACAGACCTTCCTTAGAAACTGCTGTTTGCCAGGTTTGGATGGCTGGTTTGTGCCTTTGCCAAGGGATTGCTTAAGGTCTGGGGGTGCACGGAGCAGATGTCAGCATGTACAGCGTGTAATTTAGGAATGCTCTCTTGCCATTTACTGATTATTGATACCACTATCTTAACGTCTTCAGAGAAAGAGCTGGTTCTTTTACAAAACTTCATTTTATTAGTTTATTGCAGTCATGAGCTATTATTCAAGGTTCCTACAAAGTGTATGAATGAATATTCATTTTAAATTTTTTTGTACACAAAGGTGAATTCTGGGTTTGAATAAAAACAGCTACAAAACTGGCACCAACACTTACATACCTGTTTCACCAACACGTGTGGTTATTTCACCTGTCTGCTGTGCCAAATTGTTTACATTATTTTTTATGTGAAGAGCTCTATCTTGTTAACTTGGCGTGGGCAGCAGGCAGGCCTCCCTGCCAGCACCCCTGTGCTCTGTGGCTTGTTTACTCTCCCCAGTATCCCATTTTCCCCCTCACTCTCTTGCCGTGTTTTCATTAGCTCTGTTAGTATGTACTTTGGCAAAGCTTCTTCATCCTCCCCTTGTTTTCTTGGCAAGTTTACATAAATTGTTTTTTCCACTTGTTTCTATGTTTATGATCCTATGATCTTTTCCAAAGTCTGCTATATCTCATGGACATCCATGGTGGATATTTTCCCTGATTGTTATTAGCTTTGGACTAAGATTCGTTTCTTCTGAGGTCACGTTTCAGATCACTTTCTCCCCTAAATTGTTGACTGCTTTTACTGTTGTGGCAAGCAGAGGCCACTAGAGGACTCTGTTTTCCACCTTTTTAGCACTGCTCTGGAGTCAGGTTTTGCCCTTCTGTATTTTAAGCATATATTTTTACAGAGCATCCAAATACACTCGTTTACACAAATATATCATTTGCAGAGTGACCGGGGAGCACTGGCCACCCATCAGTCAGGAGCGCATCCAAATGATGAGGAAGTCTCTACAGAAAATGTGGTTTGTGCTTTGCTGCCTTTAAAACAAAACCAGTGTCTGGGCAGCTCTGTCCATCTCTGTGCAAATATTTGAGGCAATACAGGATTCTGTCTTCACTTCTGGCCTGCACAACTCCTTTGGCTCTGGGCTTTCAAGGCACCCAGTTGATATAAACAAAGAAGTTTCAGAAGCTTTCAGGGTTTAATGAGTTTTAAAACCTTTCCCCCAACTTTTCCCATTGGAGTCTTACAGAGAACTTTCCCGTCCTGAAAGGTGCACTGGATTTGGATTCTTTCCAGAGACTTTCAAATCACTTTTCAGCATAAGGGGTTCCTTGCTGAAGGAAAGGGGTTCCTTTTGAAGGAAAGGAGCAGAAGTAAAGCAGATCATCTCTCTGTTGAGGGCGGACAATGGAAATTATTGTGATTCAGAGCCATTATTTGGGTTTTTTTCCCATATGTGTTTTCCAAAGATAACAGAGGTTCTGCTGTCAATCCCCAAGGCTGTTTACCCAGCAGCTGGTCGGCCACTGCCCACCCAGCACTGAAAACTGTCTAATTGCAGTCAAGAGAAAACTGCCAGGGGGCACCTGGCCTCTCTTGGCTTTGCAGAGGCAGCTGAAGGGACTCAGGCGTTCGTGAGGATTTGAGTTCAGCAGTGCAAAAGGATGGAGGGAGCTCCATGGAAAAGGACCAAATTGCCCCTGGGGTTCGTGGATCTAACAGGGAGAGCTCAGAGTTTGCTCAAGTGAGCACAAGCAGAAAGCCCTCAGAAAACCTCCTGCTAATGCCTGGGTTTATTTGATAATCAAGTGACCCGTTGGCATGACTCTCATCAATTTACTCTTTTTTTTTTAAAAAAAAGCAGATACGTGGCATTTTGAGAACGTTTCAATATTTTCTACTTCATGCAAGTCTTCAGACAAGAAAAGAGGCCAGGGTGGCAATAGCCCCTGCTCCTGGGCAGGACAGGTGAGGCGAGAGGAGAAAGGGTTCTTGAGCGGCTGGGGTTGTATGAGATGCTCTGCTGGTTGGCTGCTCGTTTGTTTGGGCTCGGCTTAATCTTTACCTACAATTTTGGAAGGCAATTTAGAAATTATTTCGGTAGGAATGATTTGATAGCTATTGATGCAGTGTTTTAATGCTTTTCAGAAAATCCATCTGTCCTGCAGTCTGGGGGAAAAAAAAGGAAATACCGTGAACTTGTGAAACATTTGTCCTAGATTTTTATGCATAATCAGTAATCTTTACAAGATTTTCCTGGACTTCCTGGAAATCCATGGTTAGCGGAGGGGTTTTACAGAAGAATGGCACAAGAAACACAAACGACCCCCTCCCTGAGAATCAATTTGAGTATTGAAAGCACAGAATGTGGTTTGTGCTTTGCAGTCTTTAAAAACAGGTGTTACAGCCCAGGCTACATCATTTTCCATCAACATTTCCTGATGACAACTTCGGTTTCTCCAATTTCTTCCATTCCAGAGTGCATTTGTACATCTTTCTAGACACGACACATCCACTGCCTTTGAAGTCTGTAGTGAAATAGAAAATAATCTTTTCTTTTGTTCCATTTCTTATCCCTGCCCTATTTAGCACAATGCAAAGAATGCATAAAGAAACCCAGCAAAAATATTTAAATACTGCTTGTATCTTGAGTTGGGATATATTTAGACAGTTTCAATGATTTAGCTGCAAGTTGGCCTGAATGGTGTGAGTTATACAGCAAAACTGTCCATGTTCCTGACACAGTTCATGGTAAGAATTCTAGCAGCTGCTGACAGAGAGCATCAAATCTCCCCTACCTCCAAATGTCTGTATCTCTGTTTGATTTGTCCCTCATTACAGAGTAGTGCCACCTCCTGCTGTTCTGCTGTGGTGGCACCCCTTCCACTGGGGTGCATCCAGGGGCTGGGAACTTCTTCCAAGAAAGAAATGACAGCACTTAGTATTCCCAGAAGCTTCCAAGGAAGGAAAATATTAATTGATGAATTTCAGGGATTTCCTGCTGAGCTTTAAAAATGAAAATACCTTGACATGGGCAGTGCAACTTTATGTCAAAACAACCAGCATCATTTTACAAAGATCTGCTTGTCCAAAAACCCAAACATCCTTCTCTACAAAGTGTAGAACCTAAATGGTTCTGTCGTAATCATTCCAGCTAAAAAATTCTTTTCTCTGCATTCTCCATTTGAAAGCGTATTTGTGGCTCACACTTGGCACATGCCTGTGATGATGCTGCCAGGGCACACCGAGGCAGCTTTCAGGTGAGGCTCAGTCCTGAGGGATGTGCGCAGACATGAGAAGTTACATTGCAATGTACGGTGTGAAGCAAAGGCCCTCGCATCAGGAACATAACCCACCATTTGCTCGGATGTCAGAATGTTTTAAACCAGCTGAGAGCAGGAATCCTGGGCCCAATGCTTTGAAACCATTGTAGGCACCTCAGTCCTGTGCAGGAAAAGAAGGGCAGTGAGTGCTGTTAAATCTGGGGATTCCTGACCTGCCCTTTCTGCATAACCCTCTGCGAGGGGAATGAGCTCACGTGGCTGGCAAAGCCCCGCTGCCTGCCCTCCACACCTCCCCAGCCCGCTGCTCCTGCCTCCCCACAGGAGTTCAGCTCTGTGATGCTGACTTCAAAAGAACATATTGAAGTGCATTCCTGAATGAGAGTCAATATTTGTGAGAAGATCAGTGTAATAAGGATTTATAGGAGATGTGAAAACTACTCAGTGATCCGTGATCCGTGGTTGCCTGTCTTTGATATCATCACTGGCAGAAGAAATAACAATTCTGCTTTGCAGCAGCTTTCATGATTTCCAGATTTATTTTTGTTTCAGACTAAAATAAAACCAAGGCTATTCTTTTTTTAAAATAGCGACGTGAAACTATCTGGGTTTCTTCAGATCAAAAATAGGAGATTTGCTTCATCTAGGAGTGAGTTTGGCCTGCATATCAAAATTTTAATGTTTGACAAGGCACTGTGTCCGCAAGTGGACACCCTGACTGCTCAGGGAGCCATGGAGTGGTGGCATTCCTGGACTGCAAAAGTCATTCCTTGCTGGAACCCATCTGAGCTGCCCAGAGTAGTTGATTTCACTGGGATTGTATTTTTGCACAGCAGGAGAGTTGCCCAGCCCTTGCTGGTCTCCAATGAAAAAGTGTGGAACATAGGGAATAATTTCTGAGACAATTTCATAAAAAGATGGGGGAAATGCACCACAGAGCTGCTGTTGGGTTGTGTTGGGGGACCTTCAGGTGCTAAAATCACCTCCCATGAGTTACAGACTGAGCCCTAAATGAAGCGGTGCCTGGGCACAGCTGCCTCGAAATCAACTGCAGCACTGGTTGCAGAGAAAACTGCATCGTGACGTAGTCCTCATCTTGCAGTGTTTTGTGAACAGCCAGGAAAAATGACTTCAGGGGTGCGTTGTCGAAGTGAGAGTGAGGAGGAACTCGGCCAAGAAGCAGCGCAGATTTTAACAGCAGTCACACAGTCGGTCCAAGCAGACCACCTTCACAGATTTACCCGGGGTGTCTAAACACTGAGTGTGTTCTCAGGCATTACAGCAGATAGGCTGCTTTTCTCTTTTTTCAGCAGGCTTGTAAAGAGCTTTACGCTGCTGGATGTTTTGTTCTCTGAGTGTTGGAGTGAGTTCAGTGGGTTCCTCAGCTTGGACACAGCATCGTGCGTCAGTGTGTGGGCCTGTGTGTGCCCACGTGTGCTCCTTGGCTGCGGGCTGTGGTTTTGTGAGGGGAGAAAAGGACTCTGTGCCTGACTTCGCCAGCTGATAGTGGCATTATCAGTGATCTCCCGCCACCTTGTGTAGGGGTGGAAAGAGCTCTTATCAACCTTCATCCCCTGGCATTGCAGGCACCGTGTGGTGGGAGCCATTCATGCCTTGCTCACACTCCACTGCCATCCCAGTTTTATTTTCCTGACCAATATTTCTCTCATATCTCACTTTTGTCCCCAGTCCCACTGCAACACTCAGCCTCCTGATCCCTCCCCCAGTGCTGCTGGTCTGAGATGCACACACTTGGTTGGCAGCATTTCCAGAATCAGGCTACAGTTGTTTTTGTAAAAATTACAGCATCTCAGGCCTTGCCAGCAGTAATGACTGAAACAGAGCTACTCACGCCCCACTGAATCAAGCTGACACTACCATAATTATATTTGTGTTAGACTTTCAGTGCCTCTCTGTGTCACTGTTGTGGACTGAAATGAAATAAAAAATCATAGGGCAGTTCAGAGCAATTAAAGTGTGAGGGCCCTGGCTCAGCTTTCAAAACAGACCTAAATGTTTATCTTCCCTGCAGCATAAATCAGCTCCGGCTCGCAGGGCTGGATGAGGAATGGCTCTTAACAGGGACTCTTGCAGTCCTGGTGTGTTTATTTAATGTGGCAAGAGAAGTCTATAACTCCTTGTATTTTTGTGTATAAGAACCTCATAATTCAGATGGTTTCCCTGTCTTGCCTTAGCAATTCATAAACATTAATAGGGATTTCTCTTCACTGCAGTGCAGCACTATAAAGAATGCTCTGCCTGGAGAGGGCAAGTCAGCAGAATCAGAAACTTGCCCTGTCCTGCAGGATATCTGCATTTGGGTACAGCTCATCAGGGTGCTGGTTTGCACCTTTTCCCACAGGGATAATCATGAGCTGAGGAGGAGCTCTTTCCACTTTCTGATCAGCTGTGGGCATATGAAGTTTACTTTCTCTTGCCTTTTCATATTCAACCTATTCTATGAACCATTTAGTGTTGTATGTCCCTTCCAGCAGCATAGGAGAGAAGGGGAGCTTTCCATTGTAAGTAAAAAGATGTGGAAAATCTTTTCGAACGCACCAGTAGGTCAGAGTTCTCCCCAAGAAATTATCAGCCTCGGCACTGCAGGAACATCCACAATCCTGTGTTTCAGCCTACACAGTTAAGGCTGCTGCTCACTTTCAATAAATAAAATATTTTTCGATTTTGAGTCAGTTTTAAACTTGCGTGAGGGAGCCTTCAGTTTGGTGAGC
The DNA here is from genome assembly GCA_013400235.1 of Oriolus oriolus. Taxonomy (NCBI): domain Eukaryota; kingdom Metazoa; phylum Chordata; class Aves; order Passeriformes; family Corvidae; genus Oriolus; species Oriolus oriolus. The sequence continues at coordinate 468,074 of VXBT01001766.1, read as the reverse complement.
TCACCTTTGGGTTTTTGGCTTTCAGGAGATGAGAGCCTTGAGAGTGTGCTGGTTGTAGCTGAAAAAATACTTCAAAGAGGAGGCTTAAAGCAGGAGTGGGTGCCCAGAGGTGTTTCTGTATGGGAAAAGTCACAAGAAAGGCTCTGGAAAATGGGAAATGGGAAGAGCTTGGGTGCAGGATGTGGTATTGTGGGCAGAATGAGGGAGTTGCTGGTTTACACTGTGGTTGAGAAGAGCAGATCGAATATGCACTGGAGTTCTGAGCATTGCAAAGAGGGAGGCTGAATCAGGGCACCACGGGCTGGGAGGGTAACATTTGCAGTCAGTGTGAGTGAGCATCTCCAGGTTCCTTCTGGAATTGTTATCCAGGCAGTGATTTTCCACTTTCCCTGGAGAACGGGGCAATTTAACATCAATGTTGTACATAAGTTCTTTAAAAACTGTGGGAAAAATTTAGTTCATTTTAGACAAGAGGCCCAGATGTCAGTTCAATGAATGCTGGAAATTTCTGACAGCTTTTTAATAAGTTCAGAAGTGGACATGATTCTGTCTCAGACACAAACTGTTAAATCAATAAATTCCAGTGGATTTGTTCCATATTTCTTCTCTTTGGGGCTAGATCTTTACAAGGCTCTTTAATACTGATACAGACATGGAAATAATTACGGAAAAATGAACTAATATTTTTTTGTTTCTTATTTTGGGCAAGTTCATTACGTCAGTGTCAGCTGGCATGTAACTACCCAGTGTTTCACACACATTTTTGGTAGGATAGAGCAGGCTTGGATTACAGAAGGGGGCAGTGATGTTTCATTTTTTGGAACTAGAATCCCCAGCTAACAAAAGCTTCGGCTCTATATAACACAGGAATAGAAAAACCCAAGGTTTTTTCCTGCTGTTTTGCTTCCTCATGTTACAGTCATTCTTCTTACTTGTTATTACTTGATTTTCTTCAAGGAAAAAGTTCTGCTTTAGAGGGGGTGTGAAGGCAGTGGTTGGCACAGAGCACTCCTGCCACCTGCCTGAGACCTCTCTGGCTCCAAGGGCAAATTCTCGGTAATATTTCAAACTGTATAAAAATGTTCATGACCTGTTATCTGCTTGTTTCACCCCACAGTTTGTTTGGCCTCAGCCTGCTGACGTTAGAGCTCATCAATGGCGTTTTGTGATCCCCATTCATGATGTTCTGCTTCCTCCTGGGGAGAGGGAATAAAATGAGGGATCGTTATAAAAATGAGCATATGCACAGAGCAGACAGGCTTCTATTCTAGGCACACCCTGCATCCTCGAGACGTCAGACGCCAGGTTGGATGGGCTGGGTGTTTTTAGCTCACACATGCGAGTGAATGACAGGACAGTTGCATTATGAAATCCCTGCACTCTTCTCACAGGCTCCTGCTGCCCACGGCCCAGGGGATGGACAGTGCTATGGAGGGGTTTCCCTGCAGGAAATGGCTCTTCATTGTTTGCTCTGCCGGACTTAAACTGACAGCAAACAGGGGTTGGGTGAGGGGGGTAATCCCAAAAGCCATCCCAGCATCTCATGGCTCTTCTGCTCTGGCCTTTCCCTCCCCACAGAGCTGCTTCCAGACCTGCTCCCAACTCACCAGCCCAAGCATGTTCTCCTCTCTGCATCACCTCCCAACTTCCCCTTATCCTTGCACCACAGGAGCCTTTCTCACTCACACCAGTTCAAGAGGTGCTTCAGCTCCTCCCTGCGTTTCTTCCCACCGATGAGACCCCAAGAGAAACACGTTCTGTCGGAGCTGGGCAGGTCCCTTCGCTCATTATTTCCTAGCAGGGTTGTCTCCTGCTTTCCCATTGCTCTTTCCCTCACTTCCAGGTTTTCTCAATGCCTTTCCATATGTAAGGAGCTATTGGAAGCCCCCAGTCTACAGTGAATACTTCAGACCTTTGCTTTTCTTTGACTCCCGCTGAAAGATGGGTGACAGATAAACACCTTGAGGTACAAATACTCACTTTCCCTGGGTGCTGATACGTGCCAACCTCTATCTGTGTTTTCTATTTTATCCTGTCAGTTGTTCTTTGTACGTAATCCAAGGGGTACATGGTCCCTTGGGAACGTTCTGAAATATTTCTATTATTGTTAAAATACAGTGAAGTAGCCCCTAGAAACTGGGCCTTCATGCTTGCTTGATACCTTGCTGAATAGCTCAGCCTTTTTGGGCAGACTTCTATCCTATCATATTCAGTCTCTGCCCTTGGAGAAGTATAAATACTCGTTAAAAGCCTCATGATTAATTAACTAAGTCAATTTTCAGAGTGAAAGCAAAATAGTTTCTGTGGTAAGTTTATTTCTAAACAATGATTCCAGATTTGATTAGATTGTGTACATACAGTCCTGAACCCATTCCTGAGGTGAAAATGTTTATCAATAACAATTATTGTGCATAGAGTCCATTTCCAAAAGAATTTTCCAGACAAAAGATAATTTTAGAGCATTTCTCAAGTAACAAAAGGATATATAATCTTCAGTTTGTTACTAGAACACACTGGTAAGAAAACCAATCTTATCCTTAATATTTTTTAGCTTCCATGCCCCAATCACTAATATTTTAATCAAACCACTCCTCCCAAGTGGCCTGCCACACGATCAGGGCTTCTACCGCAAGTACAATTGCTCACGAATCTTATTTCTTGATGTAGCCCTTTAGGGTTTGAGAACGTCTGTTTGGGAATAATTTGAGTGTGCTCTGACTCGTGATGAATACTCCCAGCAAAGTTTCCAGGTTTTCCCATTGAATTTGAGGATAAATGATTTGCTCTGGAACAAACAGCCCTGTTGCTGACAGACATAATTGCCACAGGTTTCTCTTTGCAGATACTGTGACGGTGTTCTGGTGTGCTGTGATCTCATCGAGAGCTCACCGGGTCCAGCTGAGGCCATTTATCTCTTTCCACTGGAGCCTGCTGAGCTTAACCTCTCCCACCTGCCAGCTCTGGGCCCTTCAGTGAAGTCCCTGGAGTTCAGAAAACAGCCAAGAAGCAGCGAGAGGGGTGAGTGGTCAGTCTGTGGCAGCAGTTTCAATATTTCCTGTAAAAATACCAATAGCTACTGAAATATCTTTAAAATTAGAAATGCTTCTCTGAACTCCACGAGTTTTTAAGGGGTGGCATCAAAGCCCTTGAGATTAAAGTGGTTTTTATGTGTTTAAACCTAACAGTATTAAGTCTGTAAACCCAAGCTGGGAAATAATAATAATAATAATAAATACTAATCTTACAAGTCCCATTAGTTAAGAAGCAGCGCTGGAAGCTGTTACAGAACTTCAGGTGCCGTTGTTGGAAGTTGATGTTAATGAAGCTGGTATCTGCTTTTGATAGATCAGTCACTCCACTTACTCAGGGATCAGCAGGGTAGCATTAAGTGTTTGTGGCTGGTCTGCTTTCCCAAGGTCATTTTAATTAACCAAAATAACAGCAGGCGATAGAATATTTGATCTAAAATACAGATAGCAGTGGGGATAAATGAGGAATAATTCTAAATGCATGTGCCAGAGGTGCTGGTGATGGATAAGCAGTATCACAGTTTATTTTGTACAGAGGTATGCGGGGAGCTGGCTGCCTTTAAAATAAATGAATCTATTTAGGCAATCAACCTCTGCTGCACAGTCAGGGGCCTGCAGGAGGCCAAATTGTAACGTGGCGATGGTAGCTCTTAAAATATCTTTACAAATGTCTTGTTTTCTGTTTTCTGCTTCATTCCCTCAGTCAAATTGATGCTCTCGGGATGGGGAAAACAGGCAATGCAGTGTCAGGGAAAAGATACTCCTGACTGAGGGCCGGCAAAGGCTTTTGTGGGAATGGCAGCACACCCTTTCTGCCCCCAAAGCTTGTCTGCACTTTCAGATGTGCACTGGTGCATTCCTACACTGAAAAAAAATGAAATGGTTGAGGGCTATAACTCTGTGAAACACTCAGGACTCTGTGAGATCCCTGGGGGTTTTCATTAATAGCACATATAAGGTTCAGATATCTTGATGTGAGCGCATTTAGGTGTTTGAATGTGTCAAAAAGGGTCACATTTGATAATGATTTTTACATGTTAATTTTGTGAAGATGGTTGAACTCCCTGTAACTCCAAATAAAGAATTATTTCAGAGGTATTTGTAGGCAGAGTGATAGGAGTAGTATCTGAAAGTGCTGCAGTTGAACCAAATCATGTCAGGCACAAACTGAATACATCCGAGATGTTTGTAATTCCACTAAATGTGTGTTCTAGCTCTAAATGCATCAGGGTGGAATTCCCAGGCGCTCACTGGACCACAGCAGATACGGACTGGTTGAACAGAAGAGATGAGAATGACTGGTTTAGTCCATTTCCCAGAATATGTGCCTCAATACTCCTAGCTGGGTGTGCACATCTCGAGTTTTCCTGTACCATAGTAGGCTTTGTGTTTGGTGCTTGTGGAGTCGGTGTTACAATTTCTCACTCCCACTGCCAGACTATTCCTGGCTTACTGGAAATGCTGAGTTCAAAGCCCACCTCTCCTGGTGAGATCCACACACCGCCTTGCCTTATTTAGGACTGAATGTGCCACTAGGGGAACAATTCCTCTTGCCTCCCTCTTCACATGTTTTCTGAACTGCCTCCAAGGGGAAGTGATAGATGTATAAATAAAGGTCACATAACACTGGGTGAGGCAGGAGGCTTCTGTCAGTTATTTTGGTTTGGATGCATCATTAATTAATGAGTTGAGCCTGCTCAAAAAAGTAACAGTAAATGTTTTCATCAGCTGTCAGCGTGACATGTCATTATATAATCTGACAATGTTATAAAAAAAGTTGGAAATTATCTAAAGCATTTTGGTCCATAATAGTTTTAGTATTTATCTTTCTCTAAGAGCTGGAGTGATGAGTGACCTGGGGGGGCTCCACAGGCACATCCCCACTATTCCAGCAGTGCAGGGCTACAAGACAGGGAGCTCTGGGCTTGTGCAAAGGTCAGTTGGATTTTGTCCATTCCCCTTCTAAAGGTCCGTCCTTCTGGGCTGGAGGAGAGCTGGTCACACGCAGTCCCTTGGGCGGTCACTTGGTGCAGGATGGCTGAACTCTGCAGCGCTCCCTGCTGTCGTCTTCTACAGTGCCTCTGTTGTAGCTGCAAACCAGGAACAGGCAAAGCAGGTCCTTTTCTGCAGAGCAAAAGGGACAGTGATCCCCTTGCCACCCCCTTGGTGACAGCAGCAACTGTGTCTTGCATTTAGTCAGAAGCTTTGCTTACAGTCAGAAATCTGAATCAGTGATGCTGTCGTGGCCAAAAACACCACCTGAAAAGCAATTTGCTGCTTAGCAGTTGGGTTTTAGGTGTGGAAAGGTTACAGGTAAGATACAAACAGACAGCGCTGGCTTTTAACACGTAGAGGTGTTTGAAGCTGATTTCTGTGGATGATTGATTTGATCTGTGGGGGACCACATTCCGCTTTCTTTATCATTAACACACTTTCTCACTGAACACTAGTGCCAAACAATTCCTTGGAGCTTGACCCCAGAACTGAGCATTGCAGTGGCTTTAAGGAGCAGGAGGATTTGGGAGCGTTACCTTAAGAGCCCAGACTTGTTCCTAAACAGTTCCCTGACTTTCCCTGGAGGGTTGTCAGAGGAAAAGGTCCAGCTACTGCTGCTGAGGATGAAGTGCTTCATCAGGATGAAGTACTGGGGCCGAGCTCTTTGCCAGGGCAGTAGTGAGCAACTGATGCTTTGGGCTGCTATGTGCCTTGATGAGATTGCTGATCCTTACCAAGAGCAGTAGTGCTGACTGAAATGCCAATACTTGCCCCAATAAGTTCCCTTTCCCTCTTTCCCTTTAGTTTCCCCAGAAAACGGCCTCTTCCTTGCACTGTGTTTTTTAAACCATGGTTACAGCGTGCTCTTGCCGTGTTTTTGCACACTGTGCTTATAAACTAGCAGATAGTTTAGAGCTGCTTTTCATGCAGGAATGATATTTGCCCCTGGAATGTTTAGAGCAATTCCCAGCCTTGCCTTGTGGGTGTTTGTGCTCATCCCTTACCGCCGTGCTGTCAGTGGTAGGTAGGATCCTTTAAAAATCTGAGCTTCAGGAGTGAGTCGGACTCTTCATGCTCTTCAGCTATTTTCTGCTGCTTTAACCGTAGCTCTTAAACACATTGTTCAAGTGCAGTGCTGGGTTGTGGAGGCATTTGATTCCTTATTTTATTATTTAGCACATTAGTGCTTCAGAGGCTCAGTTAGGTCCATCTGTCAGACTCCAGAAGCGCACAGGACATAAAAATGTTGGGTTTACACCTTGTCTCTCCCCAGTGCACACCCAAGATTTTGATTTCTGGATGAAATGTTGCATTTGCTTTGAACCTGCTTGGTAGATCTTTCTCTGTTAATATCACTGTCAGCAGCCCTGGCTTTGCTGTACTGTGAACTGTGTGTGAAAGGCTACAGCAAGGCACTGCCATTGCATTATTGTTAAAGGAAAAAATAGATTTTGACATTAAGCTATTGTAGCTTTCAGGATTTTTTTATGCCTCCTCCAGATTTAGAGATTTACCAGTACTTCAGTGGTTGATTTAGTAATAAAGTTGGACGAGGTGCTTGTCTTTTTCATTGTTGTTTATAGATGTGGTTTGTAAGAAGAAGGTGATTTTTCTGGCCAGGGGGAGTTTTAAATCTGTTTTAAGTGGAACTGAAATTTTGCCTGTGCTGTTCCACGTGTTAATTCCAACACATGAGCCTTGTACAGGGGGTGTTGCCCAGTTCATCCCTTTGTTCCCTTGCAGCAAAGGAAGAAATTAAGAGTTTTGCATCAATGCGCAACAAGTTAGGTAAGAGTTCAAGTAGGTGTTAAGAGAAACGTTAATCAGCTTCACATGCAGTGCTATATTTTATATGTTTGTGATTTATACCTGAGATATATGTCACCCCAAGACAGTGAAGGTTTAAATTGTCCATGGATAAGTTGATGGTGACTGTTAAATTCAGCAAGAATTATAGAATACGGCTGCAGACAAGGCAACAAACTTGGTTTAAATCTGTTAGAGTGAATGAGGTGAAAGTCCACCTGAGCAGACTGAAGTCACTTCAGGATTTAAGTCTTTAAAGCTGCTGAAGGACTTCATTAGACCACTGCAGAAGGTAGGAAATGTCACTGAACAGAGGAAAAATCCAGGAATTTCAGATTGGAAAACTGAAAACAAGTGAAGTTTTCAAATTGGTTTTAACAAGTATTTTTTCAAAGCAACAATTTGGATTTCATTACCTCCATCAAGCTGTATACAACTAAGTTCTTCACAGATTTATTTTTATTTTTAGTAAGTAACAATATTAAATTTCGGAAAACTGAAGCTTCTGGCAAATTAAGAGAGGAGTTGCAGACAATGAGAAAATACTCATACATCAGTTATGTGATTCTTTTCACTTGCTCTTGAAAAAAAGCTGTCAAGTTTTCTGTGAGGGAAGGAGATTTATGTGAAATGGAGGTAATCGTGTCTTTGACCTATGGACTGGATTTCTTAATCTGGGCTTGTGAATTGCAAAAGTTGAATTCCTTTGAATTCCTAGTTAGCAAATATCTCTGGAGAATAAAACAGTACAAAATGGAGCCCTGCTTTTATTACAGAGGCTGCTGTAAGGGTGACTTTGTTTCATGTAATTGCTTGGGGACCTCTGTCTGATCTCTTCACTTGAAGCTGATACTGTAGGCTTTAATTGAGTAAGGCTCCTCTTGAAGTGGAGCTAGTTTACATTGGGAGATTCATTTCTGGAGCTGAATATCTTGGCCTTTGTCTTGGATAAAAATTAATTTTGATCCTCTGCATTCAGCACAGCTGGCAGCAGCACTCACTGCTGCCCCTCCAGCCTGGAATTCTCAGCACTCCAGGATAAACTCCCCTTTCCATGTGGTTCAAATGCAGTGCTGAGCTCTTTGTCCCTTTCTAAAATACTCCACATCAAGGCTGTGGACAGCCCACATCTCCAATCCAAGGAAATGGGATTGGCAGCCTTTAAAAAAACGCAGGATAAAACACAACTTCACTTGTTTTCTTGCTTTCCAGTTTGGGTTGATTTATGAGTGTATTACTAATTCTTTCAAAACTCAGGATTATCACGGAATGTCTGAAATCCCCCTGGAACCCAGGTAAAAATGAACGAGAATTCCTTGCTTGAAGTAATGTTTCAGCTTGCAGATGGCAGTTCCAGGTTTGGCTCCAGACTTAGAAACAAGAGAGAAATCTGAAGTTTTTGGGGTTAATTTTTAAAAACAAGAAATCCATTTGGAAGGGTGCAGGCAGAATAAAGGGCAGATAAGGCAAAATAATGCCTACAAATACCAGCTTATCTTGTACATGTCCTAAAGCCCAGCCTAGTGTATGAGATCAGGGCAGCATGGGAGAGTGCAGGTTGTTCTTATCAGTAAGCGTTATCAGGATAGAAATCTTTGAGTGATCCTGTGCTGGAAGAGAGTCTTAGCATGAATGAAGTAATCTGTGTAGGTTTAGTAAGTGAGAGCCTTTTTGGTCTCTGGTGTCAATCTTCTTTAAGAAGGGGCTGTACAATCCTGCTGCTGCCAGATTCCATCTCTGCTGATGCTAAATGTAGCAGTCTCAGTGATTGGCTGCTGCTGGTTTTTTGCTGAAAGAAAAACCTTTGTAGTGATGAGACAAAAAGGGGGTTATTTTTAAATTCCTTGAACCCTTCTGTAGATGAGGAAACACAGAACAGTTTGTTTGCAGGTGGCAGTGATCCTCTGCATCCTTGGACTCTCATGCAGGTTCAGTCATGGTTGTGTTCAGTACTCAAAAGCAAGGAAAGCCAAAAGGAGTTCCTGCAGAAAGCAGAACCCAGTGAGAAAACGTATTTATTGTTTGTCTGTCTGCCTCCTGTTGCAGGAGGGAAGTAGCTGGTGCTGGTCACAAAGCTTTTCTTGGAGACTGGTGCGTTTTCTGAAGCAGTCTTGTAGTTCTGGAGAGTCATTGCTGATCTTGGACCTTCTTTCCAACCCTCTTTGTGTTTTGCACCCTGGCTGTTAATGCGAACACACAGCCTGGTTTAAAGTAGAAATGACACAGAACAAACTGAACGTGGAGTTCGAGTGTTTTGTTGGTTCAGGGATAGATTTCCTGGGGGTTTTTTTGGAGGGTTTCCCCCCATTTTACTTGTCTGTGCACACTGATGTCCACCTTCCAGGAGGTTGTCTAGGTAAGCAATTATTAAAACTGTCTTGGAAAAACTGTGCGTTTATCACAGACCGTTGTGCTGTCTTTCGTCACGTGGCTGCTGCAAGTTTGGGTGTTGTCATGAGCTTGAGTCTTCAGCCAGATTTCTTCAGTGACCTACCTCGGGTTTAATCTAAAAGGATTTTGTCTGCAAGGCATTTACATTCCCTTGGGATTTGTCAGGATGATGACAAAGTATTAGTGCATTTCTTTTAATGGTATCTGCAGCTTGAATGAGCTAGATAAATATAAGTGCTCTCTGCAAATTGAGATGAAATCCTGTCTGAGAGTTATGCAGACAAAAGGTATTTAAGTGGAAAGATCATGCAATGAGTGTTATAGCTGATCCCTTTGATCACACTGACATTCAATATATCCAGTGTTTCTCATTTGCTCTGAGAACATGGGGTGCCATTTCCTACATCCCAGTATGGAGCACTGGAAGAGAAGAGGCTGCTCTGAGTGCCTGGTACATGCTGGAGCATTTTTGTACAAGGCAGAACTGATTAAACATCATTAATGATTAATGTATGATTTGCACATTCAGCATTCATTGTTGGAGCTGAAATCTCTCCTATTTGACTTCAACCTGATGGAATATTCTCAGGAACATGAAGCAAAATTACTTCAGTCCTTTTATTCCAGTGAAAGAATTTAAAGGAAGAAAGGTTTTCCAGCTGCTGAAAAATGGAGACCACCTATCTGTGATCAGGTTTCTTTAGACTAACAGTGGTTTAGATGGGAAGGCTGGGGGTGTAAAAGGCAAAATTATCAAACTTTAATTTGAAGAAAAATAACTTCTGAAATAATAACGTTTCCCCTAATTGTCCTTTATAATATATATATAATTTGTAGCAAACAGTTTAGTAATTTGAAGCTCATTCAGAAAACACAGCATTACCTTTTAAACCTGAAAAAAGAATCATGGTCAGAGGACAGAGTCCTTGATTGCATTCAGAAAGCTGAATGGAATTCTCCATGCAGTCTCTCACGCACTTTCAGGTTTCATATAGGCATCTTGCAGCTTTGCTGAATGCTTTGATCTGATTCTCAAATTGCCCGAAATCACAGTCCTGAGCTGGATGGGAAAGATGGTGCAGCCACAGTGGTGCAGAAGGGGAAAAAAGCAGCCTTGATTCTGTTCAGAAAACAGGGAAAATCAGACTAGTCTGCTGGCGTGGCATGATCAGGACTGTTACAACTCAGATCATGTCTTTTGGCCCTAACTTGGTCTCAAGTCTTGGTTTACGTGGCATTAAAATAAAAAAAATGAATCAATATCAGTCAGTATAATGTCTCTATCTTACTACATTGTTTGTATGTTTCATGTCACCCACACAACGGGGAAAAGGAAAAATGTGCCAGGTTAATTGTGTAAAATTGCCTAAACTTTTAATTCAATTTAGAAATTGTATTTCAGTAGGCCTTTGAAATATTTAATTTCTCTTGTTACGTTTCTTTCCCCCAGTGAACACTTTTCTTTTTCCCCCTTAACCTCTTGATTAATACTAAACCAAAAATATTTCTCCAGCTATGACTGCTTTCAGGAGCACTTCTGTTTTCAGCCTATAGAAATAATTTTATCTTCTTGCTGTTACGGCAGTGACAGATGATATTTTCTTTTTCTCTACAGTTAGACACCTTATATGACCCAGCTCACTGAGGTAGAAAAGACCCTTCACGTGCTGAAGCTGCAAAACCCTTGATGTGCTCAGAAAAGACACTACGTTATTTACTGCCATTTTCCCCTCATTTTTTATCATTACAACTGAAACACTTTTTTTTTTGCATAAGGTTATTTCTGAAATCCAAAAGGAAGGAAAAATGACCTGTTTTGGTTGAGACTGGGAGTGTTTTCTAATGAATTTTTGTATTGAAAGTGCTGTGCTTGGATTGCTCCTGCATGAGAGACAGCAGAGCTGTATGTATAATGTACCAGAAGGGATAAACAATGCACATTTTAAATGATACCCTGATACTGCTCAGGATGTGACTCCCTCTGCACAAGGATTTGTGGAATGGGAGCCGGAGAGAGCTCATAAATAGGGCAGTTAAAGGGGTCTTTCTTTGAGGTTTTTCTTTGTGCATGCACACACAGGTTATTTGTTTCAAATTCCTTGTATGTCTGCATTTGCTTGGTATTGAATTTTGGGTTTCCCACTTTTCTAGCTGCTGTCCATAGTTGTCGTTTTGTTGTGGGAAGGTTGGGCCTTGAGGTGAGGGAGCTCCAGTCCTCGCTGCTGTGAGGGTGACAAGGACACACAAGCTATCTCGCCATCCCACACCACATCAGCCAGGTATGTTTTGCTGCCAAATGCCTAGGAAACGTGTTTTCCACATAAAACAGTGTGTATAAGAGTGCTAAGTGTTTATTTTTTTGAAAGCTTTCCTCAGGGCAGGGCGCCATTTTGGCCCTGTGGTGAGGCTGAGGGGCTGCTGGGGCCACGCCCGGTGCTGCGTCCCCTCACGGCGCCCACAGCCCCTGCTGCTTTCCAAAACATCTTTGGCTGCTTGTACTGCAAATATTTTGTGAATTGTGCTTGGTCTTTGGACCAGCAGAGCCCCTGGCACCTGGGCTGCATTTTTTCCCCTCAGAGCTGTGGGAAAACTGGGCGGGAATGTTCCCATGAAGGGGAATCAATGTCTGCTGGGCCGTGTCAGGTGAGCTGGGGCTCCTCATAACCTTCCCCTGTCATGGTGTTTGAGAACACGTTACTTTGTGTTGTCATAGGGCTTAAAATTTCAATCTTTATTTTAACCCCCTGAGCCCACTTAGTCCTCTGAGGGGATTTGTGTAAAAATAACAATAAAACTCAAAAACAATATGGGTGTGACTTGTACACTCCAAAGAGCACTGGTAGATATGGACGGATTTTAGACAGAATTGTCCTTAGCAAATCTAGAAGTATTGTATATAAAAGGCTGTGTGTTTCTGTGTGTCCTTAAGTTATTGTTTATTATCCCCCAGATCACAATGTTCATGGATTCCTTTGGCATGGCTGGGTGGGTTGTGCTGGTGAGCAGTTTCAGTATTAACATGTTTGGTAAGAGTGTCCAGGGAAAAGCAAAAGCAGCCCTTTGATGAGGCATTCGGGCCCTCAGCAGCCCCAGAAGAGTTGTCTGTGGAGATTTTGTGTCCCTTCCTTGCACACTCCAGTTTGCTCCTGGGATTTGTGCATTCCTCAGGTATCTGGCTGGTTTTGCTCTCCTGGGCGCCACAAAGCAGCAAGGCTTTATTGGCATCAGTGTGTGAGATCCTGTGACTCTGTTTAAACTTGTCCTCCTTTGTGGCTCATGTTAGTGCTGCTTCTAACCAGCTGTACAACTTTCAACCTGAATGACCCTTCTTTTATTTAAAAAGAAAAATAAAGAAAATCAGAGGTGTGTTTTATGTTCCCCTCTACGATTGGGAGAGAAAAAGTAATCACTGTGGCCCTGATCTGACAGAACTATCTGAAGGTATTGGCGATTCTGCTTTCAACTCTCGCCTTCTGAAATTGTTTCTTTCATGTTCTGGGTAAAGCACTGTATTCCTCTACATGTTTGTGGCATAGTGATATTGATAAAACCTCGTTTTATTCCTTTACAGTGCTCTTGACTCAAGGTAACCTTGACATTCACTTCTGGGACTTGATTGATTTGTAAAGTTAAATGGCTCTGTTAATTAACCAACAATTTTTACCTAAACAGGTAGTTTTTACCAACAATCTTTACCAAAATCAGGGAAATCTGCCTTTTTGCTGTTGGGAGATCTAAAATGAGTGTGACCCAATTGCTGTTTCCATGAACTAATTTAGAAAGGGAACTTGAAATGCTGTGGGGCAAACTTGGGTTTATTGCGGTATTTTATGTATTCCATTAACTTCTTCAGTTGTCGTAGCAATGCAGAGGCAAAATGATAGCAAACCTTGAGTTAGTGTTCATGTTTTAAATAAGACAAAATCTTGTAAAAGATAAATATGGCTGATACTTAGCACAAGCCCAGCTCTGATATGCTTCAGGGATTCCTTTGAATTCCTGTTCCTGAAAATGAAAGAATCACTCTGTGTGGCAGATGCAGAGGGAATTTCCTGTGTGCAAAGAAAAAAAACAATCCACCTTAATTAATATTCCTGCTGAAAAGAAATCTGCAGGGAGTCACAGGAACTTCTCTGAAGTTGCCAGCTGTGGAATTTGAATTTTGGGCATTTATTCATAGAAATCATCGGGGGTTTGTGGCGTTTCTCTGTGGTGTCTCCCCCTCTCCCCACCCATTTAATTAGCATCATATTTATGATGCTCAGCGGTTCTAAACTGGTGTGATTCTACCCTGAATGAAGTGTCACAGTGGCTTCCCACCTGTGTGGATGGAACAGAACGTGAGTTGTTGGAGGTTTAGGGTCAGTCAGAAAAATAGTAGGTCAAGGATGGCTTGTTACTCTTTCTAAATATAGTTAGATTGATTTTTTTCTAATTAATTCATTTTGGGGAGTGGGCATGGGAAGAGGAAGTATTAGAAAATCAGGTGAGGGAGATGTATGAGGTACTGTCAGTAATATTTTTGCCTTCTTTTGTAGGAATTATTGAAAGTTACCTGCTCTTTGTAGTAGTTATTGGCACAGGCTGACATTTAATGACAAACTGGCAAATTAAACTGTTTTTCCCCATCCAAGGATTCTCTTAAAACCAAAAAAGATGGGGAGACTGGGCATGATTCAGCTGTAAACCTCTTGCTTCCCTCTTTCCATTTCTCTCTCTCCCCTTTGCCTCTAGCCATACAACTGCAGCTCCTTATTTTGTGCCTGCTCCACACATGAATTATCAGAGCTTGTCTGAATGCACTACTTAGCCTCCTTTCCCTCAAATCCCTTGGCAGATAAGGAACATATGGGCAACATTTTGGGTACAGCTCACATTCAGAGTTTAGATACAAGTGTGATACTGAGCTTGGGTTTGAGCACAGCTGCCTGATTTCCTCCGAGAATTTCCATTCAGAAATCCGTGTCTGTACAGTGCATATGTGGACATCACAAACCTATTTTTCCACCCCTGATGAAGTGCTGAGTGTTGTCCATCTTTATCCATAAGCACCATTAGCTGCACTTAGTTCCTGGTGCAGGGACTGGTGCTGGGAAGGTGCCCAGTTGTGTCATGAAATTGGTGACACACAGTGAATTCCTCCTGTTCCCTCCTTGTTCCTTTGGTCCCTTTCTGGTTTTATTTCCCTGCTACAAATAATTTCCCAGATTATGTAAGTAAAAATAAATGGACATCTTTCCAATTTATAGTTACTGTTAACTAATGGTAGCAAACAGAGGCATAATTAGCTGGTGCATGGCAGATGGGGAACATTTCAAATTTGCTAATGTGGTAGAGATACAAAATAGAATTCTGGCTACCTGAGGTCAACAGTAAATCACTTATTAATCTTAAAACAGCGTTTGACCCAAATTTATGAAATAATTTTTTCAAACCCATGGAAGTAAATGAGATTTTGGGACCAGCCTTTACTGGTGATTATTTGATTTCATGGGAAATAAAAGACCTGAGACTTATGAAGTGTTTGTTGGTTTTTTTCTTTCTAGTGAAACAATGAATGTTAACTCAAGAAATGTGAATTGTTTGTAATTTACTGTGGAAAAGCTTCAGGCATCTAACCTCAAGACAGAAGAAAATGCATCGTGTGTTAATCAGGCAGAACAAGGAATAAGAAAATAAGAGACTGGATGCAAAGATTTCACAAATCTCAGTGATGTGGTAAGTGAATTTTGCATACATTTGTAGCTAATTATCTTGCTTCTGAATTACTGTAAATTGTGTTATTGTAGCCACTGTGACACCAGAGTTTCAAGGTGCTCCCAGGGAACATACAAGAAGGTTTCTTGGAGGAGGCTGCCAAATAAACAGGAACAAAAGCCCCAGGCTTTTCTCTGAGCCTGAGAGCAGAGCAGCAGTGCCAGAGGTGATGAGTCCGTGGGCAGTGCTGGCCCCTCTCCAGCCTTTCCATCGGCTCAGAGATGCTGGAGGCATCTGCACTCAGCAGATGGAACCTTGGAAGGAACCTTGGAAGGTGTATCCATGGGCTGGTGAGGTGGGGTTGGAAGGGAAACTCAATGCCCTGTTTATCTATGACCATGAACCCTTCTCTCTCCCCACGAAAATAAAAATACAATGAGAAGGGGGAACATTCCCAAGGTCTTTGTGGATTAATGTGATATTGAGCTAAAGGAAATTAGAGGTTTGTTGATGTTCCCAGCAGTACAAATGGTATAAAGTGATGTGTAAAGAAAGAATTTACTCTGCAAGGAACACTTCAAGCACTACCATGCATTCACAGCTGCATTTGCAGTTAAGTTACAGATCAGGACAAGTGTCTTTAGCTCTGTGGTTTTCCAGAGGTCTGGGAGACAAAGCTGACATCAGGGCAGGTTTATACTTTTCCCCTACGTGTTTTGGATGCTGTTGCATTTTTATCACTGAGTTTACAGGAGTGTTGCTTGAAGTGTTGCACAGACATTGAAAGTCCAGCACCAGTGACACAGCAGCCTTAGGAGGGATGATGAAATGAGGGTTTTCAGCATGTGCCCTTTCTAAACGTGGTCAGATAAGTGGAAGGTAATACCTGGTGCCATGCCTAAACTTCTGGCCTGCCCTATTACAAGTGCCTGATGTCAAAGATCAAGCAAAGACAGCAGGGATCCTGCAGGTCACTCTGTACCTCACTGGGAGGAAGCTCTGCTCATCCTGAAACGTGGCAGGGAACAGTGGCTGGGGGTGCTCACTGCATACAGGGAAATCTTGGCTCAAAGTGACCCATGGCCTTCTATAAAAAAAGAACAGGAAAAATAAGTCTAAACAGTCCAAAACACCAGTGATGATGATTAAGAAAACATCTCTGGATGAAAACGGTGTTACTGAAAAATATAACCAAACAGCAGAAGTCTACAGTTAAAATTACTTTAAATTGTGCAGCTGTAATAAAGTTCCAAATGTCAAATTAGCATTTCTGTTTTATTTCCAATTCCAGTTCTTGTATTTTACATCATAACTGCATGAAGGTGCTATTAAGAAAAGCAGAGCCCAGATGTTGCTGCTGATTGTATTGTTTATTGTTGTGCAGAAGGAAAATAATACCTGATTTATGATAGAAAACACTGTGGAGATAAATGCAAGCACCAGAACTGGATTTAACTGATGTTGCTACAAGTGAGATGCATTTTCCCTTTCCCTAACCCCTCTATTCCCTGAACCCCCTGTAAGGCTTCTAGTGCAATATTCTACAGTCCCTGTACAACCCAACTTTCCTGAAGTTTGAGGGAGATTTATAGTTATGTTATTTCTGACACTCAGAGGATCATAAAAACTGTCTCCCAGCAAGAAAACAAAGATTGCTGGGTCTCAAAGAAAAGCAAATACTCTGAGCACAGTTCGAGGTAGACGCTCAGATGCTGTGGATTTGCAGAACTGCCTCTCTATTTTGGGCCATGTTGCCTCTTAGAATCGCAGAACACTTTAAATTTTAAAGATTTCTAGAGGCCTCTAGTCCAAGTCTGTGCTTAAATCAGGGCCAGCTTTCACCTCAGTCCGTTTGCTCAGGCCCTTGTCCAGCAGAATTAAAGATCCCATGGCTTATCTGAGCCCCTGTGTTTCACCAGCCTTATCTCTCTCTCATCAGAATTTTCTGTACCCCAACCTTGCTTTTAACTTGCTCGTAAATACTATCTTGCCTGTACAGACAAGAGAAAAGATTATCCTTCCCCCTCTTTGGTGACTCACTGGTGCAGTTC
This sequence comes from Oriolus oriolus, assembly GCA_013400235.1. NCBI lineage: Eukaryota > Metazoa > Chordata > Aves > Passeriformes > Corvidae > Oriolus > Oriolus oriolus. The sequence goes on along the minus strand of VXBT01001766.1, from coordinate 451,105 downwards.
AGCACAAGATCCCATACACTCATCTCTATTTATACATTAACTGACATGTATGATGCAAATGGGATAAATATAGGTAATTTCTGGCTCTTGATGGAGACCAGATACGATGGCAATCAACCTGGAGTGTCTGCTTTCCATTTTGTGTGTCCTAGGCACAGCCTAACAGCCACTTCTGAGTCTGCTCATAATGCTTTTAATGGTAAAGCACTTTCAGATAGTTTAAAAAGTGGTCCTGCTGTGAGAATCACTGTTTGCTGTTAATATAAAGCATCTCTAAAGGCAGCTTGCCATGACCGTGTGCTTATCACAGGTAACCTCCTGTTTTGTGCCAGGGAGAACCTCTAACACAACTGAGCTTTCCCGTGTATATAAATACCTGCCTCATACTGCTGCCCCCAGCAGTGCTAATTAGAGTCATTAATTCTGCTTGGCTGAAGGTGTGCGCTGTAGGCTCTGGAGCTCGTGCTACACCCATTCTCTGCTGGCCCCTTAGGAAAAAACTCCTCTTTAAAAAGCCTCAAATCATTTTTCCTCATTTTTGCACACTAAAAGTGCCATTCCACACGCGGATTTGTGTGCGGTGTTTGAAGGCTGTTGCTGTGAGGACACGCGTGGCCCGCTCTGTGCAGCCGTGAGAGCAGAGTCACTCGGGGTTGTGAGTCACTGCCTGGCTGTAATTGATGTCCATGTGCATATTCAAAGCAGAGTGTATGGCAGAGGGGAAAGATGGCACTGGTGTGACTCCAGCAGCAGTTCCCAGTAAATTGGTGGTGCTGACACATTTCTGTGAGTGACTTTGGCTGTTGGACTGCAAATCACCCCAACAGGGAAACCAGGATCGCTTGACTTTGTTAAACACAGCCAAGTGTTGCAATTAAATTTAATATTAAATGACGCCTTCTGCTTAGTTCACAGGTTCGTATGTGGGTCAGTTCCTTCTTTTCTCCCATTATTCCAGTTACCTGAGAATAATCCAGAATTTACACAGCCCAGGCTTTTGGACAATGTGGGTGCATGAGCTAAAGTGGGAAATACACGACTGTGAAGGTGCTTGAGATTTGTTGGAGCTTGCAGCTTGTCCCAATGGACTTGGCTTAAAAATACATTTAAAAGATAAAAAAGAGAAGGTTTTTCCCCTTCCATGAACCACATGAGACTTGGGTTCATTCCTGTTTGGCTTTAGGTGAAAAATTGCATTTACTTTGGATTTTTTCCTAGGAAAAAACTGAAGAAAGAGCCTGCGCTAAGCAATATGTTGTGGTGAGAGAGAGGAAAGATTTAGCTTCAAGTCTCTAATGTAATAACTTAAATCTGGGTTTGAGGTGATTTTCACTTTAATGATTAATGGTCACTTGGCTACTTTGGGGTGTAAATATTTTTCTTTTCATCTTCAAATTACATTTGATACCTAAGGGCTTAATTTAAAAATGTAGCGATATTCTGGTAGGAAAAGCTTTAGATTTAAGTAACTGCTGCTTTTATTTTTTTCTTTTGACAAAAATAGTACATGAATTGGTGGGGGGGGAAAAAAAAACCCCTAATGCATATGATATCTCACTGGGGAAAATCAGGGCTACAAGTCCCCATGCTGACTTCCAGGAGAAGGTGTATCCAAGAAAGGAAAAACAGCACCTAAATTGCTTTGAAAAGTCAATTTTCTCTATGGCAAAATTGTTAAGTGCATTTTGTTTTACAGAATCTATGAATATTTCGATTTTTCATGTTGATTTGGAATGCAAATAGATACTGAGTTATCAGAATTTGCCAGTGGGCAAAAAAATCTGGATGTCAATCAATTATGCTAAGTACCTGGCAAAGAAAGGTTTCTTAGAAGCTTTATTCAATATTTTTCATTGTACATGTGCAAGGAAATGTGATCTTGAGTCTTAGAGATCATCAAGTAATTAGTCTGGGTTTTATCCCAGTGAAAACTTCAGAAGTCCAAAATGTTCCAGAGCATAGATTTGTTTTTTAACGGGAAAAAATAAACAGAAATTTTAAAAACAGAGAACTTTATATTATGTTTTCCATGAGGGTCCTGATTCTTCTTGATGAAAATTAACCATTTTTTCCTTTCAAAACAAGAAAATCTCGCTGAGAATCAGCTTTGCAAATTCCTTTTTGGAAGGTGTAGGTGGTGCTGCTCCTCCTGGGGCACAGCAGAGCAGATGTAAAAGCGCTGATGATTTTCTTGGGTAGCTTCCTTAGAATATTAGAAATGACAGTAGGCAGGTTCCCTGCATTGTCTCCCATTCTCTGGCACTGGGTTGCTTTGTGCCCAAGCCTTCCAGCTGCTCCACGTTTGAGGGTATCTGACTGTGAAAATGGGCTGGATTTACCTGTGCTGGGAATGTCACAGAACAGCTGCACACTGAAATCCAGAGCTGCTCTTGCAGATCTTCACCAGCTGAGCAATACTTGGGTATTTAAAGAGAAGCTTTTTGCTCCCCCATTGGCTCTGTTTCTGCTCAGTGCCTGAGTTTTATAGGAGTAAATCTTGGCCTTCTGTGCTTAAAACTCAGTGCTTTATTTCTGTGGGGTTTTTGTGAGGAATTGTGACATTTGGATAGAAAATGGAGATGGAGTTTGAGTGTCTCCAGTTACCAAGCCCTACAGTATGCCGTGGTTTTTCTCCCTTGTTGAGCTGCCAGGGCCCAGTTTTGGAGAAAAATCCAGAGAGGATGTGCCAGGTGTGCAGTGACGTGGGACAGCGAACAGCTGCCACAAAGAAATGCAGCAAGTCCTAAAGAAACAAATCCACTTTCTCACCCAAGATGAGGTGGCATTGTAAATGTTTTTCCCAAAGCAATGTTACTTTTTTTTTTCCCCTGTTGCTGGAACTTTCTCCATCCTGTCTCTAGAATAGTGGGAGCAGTGATGGAAGCACCTTCCTCCCACACTGTTATGTGAGAGCTCTGAATTGTTACTCTTGGGAGGTGAGGGAGGAGCGTTAAAGGCAGCATGACTTATCCAGTTCTTCTAAACTGAGGATTTGCTGTGTAAATAAGCATCTGGTTTCAAACTCTGATTTTTATTAGCCTAGAAAAATGTCCTTCTCTCCTCCATTCTCTGCTCTTCTATGAGAAGTGTGTTTGTAGTTTGTTGGTTGTGCACAAACCAGGGACCCCTGGTTTTGTCCTAGTAGTAAAACGTGAGTGAGAAAAGGCATCTTCTGCATGTTCTTTTTCTGGTCCCTGCCGTGTTCACTCTGTGCCGGGTGATGTTTTGGTGCCTCCACAATGCCTTCAAACAAACACCTTCTTGGCTGCGTTTATTTCCACTTCTGTGTCTCACAGCCTCTGATTTTTTTTTCCTTTATATTTTCCTTTTCTTTCTTGAATTGTATTAGGGTCTTTAAGCATTTATGTTGCCACTTGTTTTAATATGCAGCTTTTAGCTGCATTACAGGTAGTTGTGAAATCACTGCTTTTCACACTCAGTCCTATATACCATTACTGTCTAGCACTTAAGTGCAACTATGTGAGTGCATTAGAAATACCCCAAATAAGCAAAGGTAAAAAGAGAGATGACACAATTGCTACTTTGATAAAGTAGATTCACTATTTAAAATGTCTTAGCACCTCAGCCAGATTTATAGTGTGGTTTCCTACAACTCCCTCCTGCTGTTCTGCCAAGAGATTATTTTGAATCCTGACACCTCAAATCCTGTTGTTACTGCTCTTATTGGAAAAGAACATCTTACACATGGTTGCTGAAATGGCTATTTTAGAAGAGTGGTGCTAGTATAGGGCATATTTGTCTTAAATAAAAAGTATTTCGAAAAATGCATGAACTGCTTCCCATATAGAATTAAAGAGAAAGCAACGTGCATGGCTCTCCCTCTCCCTGGATGAGCAGGTATAAACAGGAAGGATGTAAATGTAGATGAATTTGTTTACACACACATTCTATTTTATCCTTCAGAAGGTGAAATATTCTGGGTGCTTTTCTAAATTCTTTTCCAGATGCATGTCTTTATACATGTCCATGTTAGTAGGTGCTGGGCTCACATAAATCAGAAGATGCTAGAAATGAGGGAAAGAAGTTTTGTCTTGTTTGGGATGTTCCAAGTCAGTGTGGTCAGGAGCTAATCCCAGTGATGGGTTGCCTCCTCCCTCAAAGGAGAATTTGCCAACAGAGTCGTGCTTTTGGGCATGCTTGGTGAGCCCTTTCCTTGCCCTTTTCTTACTTACCAGGAATATGCCAGGAGCTTGCCAGCTTCTTCCATTACAGTTTGCTTCAGAAATCACTTGTAGGGGCTACCAAGGACACCTATGGGAACTCAGCACTCTGATTTTGGGGTTACAGTATTCTGCAAGAACAGCCTCAAATGTTATAGGGAGCTGGAGGTTTTGGGATGGCACCAGTTGTTGGAATAAGCATTGTACTCACTGAGGAGCTTACAGGTAGGAGCATTTTATAGAAGAGGGGATGTGTATGGGAATAAAACTGAATGGTTAAATCCCATTAGTCCATAGAAAATGGAAAAGAAAAATAAATCAGAGATTAATTGCAGCTTTTTGCCGTTCAGATGGAAAACCAAGTAATGACATAGACACAATAAGACTTTCTTGGTTTAATTTGAACATTCAATATAACTTGGTAGAATTTCCTTATTTTTGGGTTTTTAAAAATTTAATTAGAATAGTCACAATTGTATATATTTGTTCAATACACATAGTCCTCTCCCAGTCAGTGAAGGATTAAAAAAGAAAGTTGTTACTGAGAGGTGAAATTAGAGTATTTGTGTCATTGTTATCCTTTCATGTTTTGCCTTTTTTCATCCTTTATTATTCTATCTTTAATCCTCTTCTCCTTAATTCACTCTTCAAGGCAGTAGGAATGGCTTATAAAAGGATGATGAAAGCATGAATGGAATAATTGTGTCTTTTGGTTTCCAAGTCTCACCTCAGTGTTGCAGAAGGGCTGTGAACCACTTTGTTTAAGACCCGAGTGCCTCAGTGATTTGCTGGTTTGGCAGTGGTGTGTGAGGCTGTGCAGGTCAGCCCTGCACTCCTGTGACCCCTTTTGTGCTCTGTTCTGCTTCCCTGACATCCACTCACAGACCTGAAAGTGTGTTTAGATAGATAGAATTTACTGAAAGAATATCAGTTCCCCTCTTTCCTTATAATTCCTCATGAGCTGAGCTTACCTTTCTTACACCACCACATTTAGCTCAGTGATGAAAAGACCAGCAGAAAATTTCAAATATATGAGAAATAATTTTTTTCTCAAAGAAATCATCCCATCAATCTGCTATTCACTGTATGCGGCAGTCCCAGGACAAGGAAATGCAGAAGCTGTTTGCTGTGACTATGGGGCAAGGAAAGACTAAGCAGAAGTTGTGTTTATATGTGCCAAGGGAACAGGGAAGTAAATGGTAAATTCTGTGTGTTGGCTGCAGGGGCAGGGAGACTGTAACTTGTCTGTTTCCAGAATTTGTGACCAGCATCTGAAGCTCGAGAGCATCATTGGCAGTGGGTATCTGACAGTAAGTGGCTGAAAGTAGCCAGGAGAAGATGAGGATTCCAGAGATTTTCTTTCACAGCATCAATCAAAGGCTTTTAAGGGATAAGGATCGTAGAGATGTGAAGTGAGATATAAAAGAGTACTAGTTGTAAAAACCCACTAAATGATACTTATCAGCTATATTTGGATTAGTCTGAGACCATCAAGAGTTACTTTTCTAAGGCAGAATCTCAGGGAAAAAAAACCTTTGGTTTTCTAGTCCTGTGTTCAAACACAATTTCTGTCGTCATCTCAGAGGCTGGTAGGAACGGTCCACTTGATTGTGCTAATGACAAGCTGTTGATGGACGCGTCTCCTTTAATTTGTGATGCCGTATTGGCATGAAGGAGGGCTTAAGGCCGATTTAGTAATTAATAAGTGTAAAATCCGTGCCACTACAGTGCTGGTACTATCAGTAGCTCCTCACAGCAGTGCTGCTGTTTGGGTGTGATGCAAATGGAATAAACCTGTCAAATGCACTCGTGCTCATCCCCAAGGTAGTGTTGTGTCCCACATTTCCTGTGGGCCCCAAGGAAGTGGAGCCCCAGACATTCCCAGGTGTGTGTGAGTTGTGCAGCTTTGACACAAGCACACAGTAGATGAATTCTTCCTTTCAGGACGGTATTTTCCAAGGGCACTCCTTGTCCTGTTGACCTTTGCTGGGAGCCAGAGTCAAGTGTCAGCACTGTCCTGCTGTTGGAAGTTGAGCTGCTCTGTTCTAGTCATGACTCAAGTCAAAGCTTCATGGAGCAGTTTAGTGTTCAGGTACCTGTGACTAGTTTGCAGTCTCACTTCATATCATCCTGCATCCAAGACAAGACTAAGTGCTTACTCACAGCAGGATCTTACTTCCTTTTTGGAATCACAGAGGTTTGCTGCTGCATTATCAAATATCATCAGGAATTTTTGTCTCTCAACTGTTGTCCCAATGATAATTTCTCTGTTTGGTGAATGGAACCTCTATCCCATTAGAGGGATATCTTTCTATTCCAGTCTCTGGAATTCTCATTCCTGGGATCATGTCACTAGTGCCAAATCCCCAAAGTCCAAACTGATGTCTCTCCTCTTTGAGCAGCAGCTGCATGCAGCACAGGTCTGGGCATCAGATCTGGGAACATGATAAATTCCTCTTCCTTCTTCCAGAATAAAACAGCTTTTGCATGCTTGCACTTAGACTTGTTGCTGTTCTCAGACTTCAGTTTGAATTTGTAAGTGGAAATGACAATTGCCATGCTTCTCATCAGCAGGTCTCTGACCACTTTAAGAAAGATGATTATAATATTTCCACTTTGCAGTAGCAAAAATAGATGCAATGCAAGAAGATGAGGCTTTGCTTCATCTTACAAACCTACCCCATGGAATCGTGCTTCAGTGAGCTTGGGAAAACATGGAACAGGGGCCCAGAGCAGCTGTGAAATCCCCATCCTTGCATGTAGTCACAGCTCAGCTGGACCAGCCCCAGCAATATGCTCTGCCTTTGGCTCATTGTTACACCAGGCAAACTGCAACCAGTCTCATGCTATGCTTCCAGTTCCAGAGACAGGAATGACTCAGGTTTCCAGAGCTGCAGAGCTTTGTTTGGCCTCTACTGCGTTGTGCAAGGTAAATTGTGTATTTTCCATGAGAGAGAGAAAAATTAAACTCTTTTTGGCACATTTTATTTTGCTTGGAATGATATTGCAGAGTCACAATTTCAGCCAGCTCAGTGCCAGTCCACTCCTTGGGAGTCAGGGCAGAGCTGGTGTGGTCAGAGTGGAAGCAGTGTGGCCACTGAGCAGAGTAGAAGAGCTCATTGAGGCATCTCCACGCGGGCAGAGCAAACACCAACCACCTCCTGCATTTGTGAAATCCAATTGCCTCACGTTTTATAGACACACAGCTGACATAATTGAGTAATTCTGTTTATACAGAAATCATTCCTGCAGCAGTTTGCTCAGCCAGGGACCTAATGTCACTGGTAACCATGGTACCATGCTCTTTGCATTTACCAGCCTCCTCACACTTCATTTTGTGCTGGCCTATAAAAATAAAAACAGAATCAGATCTGTATCTTGGTCTCTCTGAAGGTTGAGGGGTACGTGTAGCAACTGGTTTTGCATCAAGAAGTGTTTGTGATGGAGGCAAGAGGCTCCTTGGTGATCAGCCCAAGTGCTGCCCAACACGGAAGCCCTACTGTGCTCACGTGCTCTTCCCTCGTATTTCAGGCATCCTCGGGGCATGGAGGGAGCTCTGCTGGAAGTTGGGGGAGCTCCCACAGGCCCTGTGTGTGTGCTGTACCATCTGGCAGGGAACGTTGACTTTTCAGTGCCATCTCCAGGGACTAGTTTATTTTATCCAGCCACGGCTTTCTATAAAAGACACATAAATCCTCCTCTGAGGAGAATGGCCTGATCACTGGGCTAGTGAGTTTTACACACATATGCTCTGCTCTTCGTAGATTCTGAGGATGGTGTGTTTGGTTTTTACAGGGTGGAGTGGAATTCTCAGCTCTGAGTCTCCTCTTCCCCCTTTTCGAACGCAGATGCCATTCAGGCATTTTTCTTAGAGGTGAAAAAATGCAGCTGAAACCTCTTAGATGGGTTAGGGAGTTGCAAAATCTTCCATGTCTTCATGTCAGCCTCATGGCAGATTTATCACAGAGCTGTCACATAACAAGGGACATGCTGGTGGCTGTGTTTGAAAGAAATGCTTAGTTCCAAAAAAGGGGAAAAGAAGGGTGTGAGGGAGGCTCTGACGGACCCAGCTGTAACAGTGTGGAAGGGGAGACAGCTCTGCTCAGCCCCAAGGAATGTGCAAACTGCTGAGTGGCAACAGAGGTTCCTTCACCTCTGCAGTTTTCCCGTGTGGATGAGTTCCCAGGGCCCCAGTGCTGCTGGGCCTTGAGTGACACCCTGTGCATCACAGGGATCATCTCACAGCCATCCTGGCACTGTGCAAAATTCTCCTTGGGATTCTTTGGGGGATGCCTAGGTGAGAGCTGCGGGCTTTGCTGTGCTGTCCACATACCTGAAAAGAGAATATGGCATCAAAATGAGAGCAGCTTTACCATTAATGAAAACAAGAAGGTTTTTGGGGGAAAAAATAATTGACAGTGACCAATTACAGGTTCAGATGCAAGTTTTCTGTTGTGTTTCTCACTGAAGAGATTTAATGGAGATTAGTTGTTAATGTTGTTCTTCCTGTAGAGACATTCTCTTCTCTTGGTGAAGTGACACCCAAATGATGTTTGTCAGAAATATGAATTTTTCATAGGTGGTTGATGAAGGCCTTATTTAAGGCTGAAGCTCATTAGGTTTTTAGCTGAAAACTTCAGCAGCTTTCAAGTGAGCAGAGGCCAGGCGGTTCAGCAAAAAGAAAGAAAATAGCACATAGAAGGAGCCTTTTGAGGACTTGCATTGAGACGAGAAGGTGTTCAGTTCTGCTTTCTGGTTTTTTCTGTTTTCACCCAAGTTTATTTTGCACCTCAATACATCTCTACTTGCATTTTTTAATGAAACCGGATTGGTAGCGCAAAATGAAGCATAAAGCCACAGTGTAACGCTTACAAAATGCCCTGATTTTTGTTGAAGAGCAGCTGTTTTCTCTGAGCCTGTGTGCCTGCCACTGGCTGACAGAAATCAGATTTTCCCTGAGAATTTCCTTAATTAAGTTGAACATTTGACTTAACTAGAGAGAAATAACTATATTGGTGGATGCTGTTGTACTGAAAAATAGAGCTTTTAGTCATTTAATAATAAGAATATTTCCTCAAGCTTTGCCTTAAACTAGATAAGTATAGATGAGTCAGAAAGCTCTGGAAGACAGACACTGGTGTTTAAAGGGACAGATTTTTGGAAGCCTTTAGCTATGCTATCCTGAATCCTGGAGTGCAGTGCTGCTCTACGAATACCAAGAGTCTTTCTGGTGATTACGGCCTTTCAGTGAATAAGAAGTGAATTAATACCGATTAAATTGCATTACAGAAATAGAACATTTTCACAGCATTGGAAGCTGCTTTGCCAACAGCACTGTGCTGGGTACTGGGAACTGTTTCAAGCTACTTAGCATTAATGAATGGGAATTACTAAGTATAAACTTTTTTTTTTTTTTTTAATTTAAGAGGATGGTTCTACCAGTCTTGCTGATGTTGAGCTGTAACAAGATATGTATGAGTGGTTTTGAAGTTAATTGTATAACATCACATTTCTCACTTGTCCTCTGTTCACCCCCCACACATTTTTTTTAAATGCATTTTGCCCACCTTTAAGCTAATGAGTTGTGGAATTCCACAGTGATTGATGCCTGTTTAGGCTCATAATTCAGCATGACTACCATGTGAGATCACTTGGTATGAGGCAAAGGAGCTTGTTCTTAGGTGGTACGAAGAATGCAGAAAGGTTCATGTAACACTGACCAGTGACAGTAATAAATAATTTTCATATCTCTGTTTATGTAGGGCATTTTCTTGGCTTGCACTGTAAAATCTGGCTATCAAAAGTATTTATGTTATGACTCTACCTGAAGTCATAAAACTGAGGTAACTTCATTTTTTTAGCATAACTAAGTCCTACAATAAGGAGTTACCACTAAAATATTTATTGCTGTTATATTGAAAAAGTATTCTACATTTTACCCACTGCACGTTGTCATGAGAGACTGGAAATAAGAGGTTTTCTACAAAAGTCCTAAAGTAGAAGAATATAGACATCAAACTGTGTTTCTTCTCTTTTAAATACCCTGTCTTTTAAGGACTGGGAATATTAGGAAGAACAATATCCTTTCAGGATTAGCATGTAATACTAACAATTATATCCATCGGAAACAGTCCCAGAGAACCCGGAAATAATCAGAAGGGAAGGATGAACACGTAGATGGAGTGAGTGAGGTGTGCTGGCATGGGGACATTTCTGTGCCCAGGAGGTTTAAGTCAGAGATGGAAATGTGCACATATCGGAAAGTCAGCACGAAGCAGGCAGTGCAGTTGGGCAGTTCCCTGCTTGTGTGAGCCCTGGCAGATTCTTTGGGAGAAAAAGTGGGGGGCTGGAGCCATTAGCTCCCAATATCCTCCGAGCCTGAGAAGCGTGAGGGCAGCTCCCGCTGTTCCGCAACTGAGTCATGGATCAGTAACCTCAGTGTCACTTCATGACACCAGCAGATGCTTCCTTAGCAGAGGTGGAAGGCTCGAATCGGGTTAAAACACCAATATCATTAATATCTGATGTTCCACGGGCAAGCTATTCTAGTATCCAAAACAGCAGGTAGCTTCTGACCTTTGTTTTCCCCAAACTGTCAGAAGTGAAAGGAATCCCATTTACTGCAGGACTTTGTAATCTGCTGGAGGCTGACACCCAAACACATCATTCAAACTCGTTCCTCACAGTCTTGTTCCCACATCACCGAGCTTTCATCGCACAATGGCTGTGTCCATCAATTTCTGTGCCTGCTCTACCCATCTTTGTGTTTTCCATCAGTTTGTTTGGAGCAAGAAAAATGAAACTTCACACAAAACCTCACAGTTCATTCTGGTGACCTGAAGTCATCCAGGGGTTTGAAAAACAGCCTTGGGTTAAAACAAATGTGTTTTCTGTAGACTGTGGATTGGCAGCAAGAGCATTAAACTGCAGGGAGGGAACTGGCAGGATGGAAAATTTCCCAAACTCTCATGGTTCCCAGGACATTTTCAGACCAGCTTCACAAAACAAAAATTTCCAGGTGCTATGGTTTGGTGTGTTTGCTTGAGGGAGTGTGGGCAGCCTGAACGTGACCTCTGGCATTGCCTGTCAGGGTGCCCTGGGGGCTGTCCTTGTTTCTCCCAGGAACTCCAGTGTTTTCCCTTCCTTCCCTGGCAGCACAGCAACACTGACAAGCACATTTGCATCTTGATTTGTGTGCAGGATTTCTGGTCTTTATTGCCCCAAAGAAACCACATCAAATTTTCCTTTAATTCTCTCCCTGGAAGGAAAAAGCAGAACAGGGGAAAGAACAGAGATGGATTTCTCCTTCCTTTTGCTCTGCTCAGTCCCTTGTCTGTAATTACTGTGTATCACCTCTTGCTATTTTGTAGCAACATATAGAAAGAAATCTTTTCCTTTTGATTAAACGCCAACAAATCCACAGGATGGCAGAGCACAAAAAGAGCAGCTGACAGTCCTTTTATATTCCTATACAGACACACAAACAGGGCCATGAATCTTCGTGAGAACGGCTGTAAGGTTTTCACAAGATAAATCATTTGAGAACAGAACCAAACCCATGCTACCAGGGCTTAATTAATTATATTAAAAACAATAATTTAATTATCAATGAAAATTAGTGAGTAGAACAACCTACTGCCACCTGCCGTGTGAAATTAGTTTCAGGCGGGCTCAGGCATTCTGAAAAATGCTGTTCAGGAGATTGAGTGTGGTATTTTCTGTGTGTCCTGAGCCCCTCAGTGCTGCACTGCTGCCCTGTAGCTGAATTGGAGGAAAGGACAGGAAGCTGCAGGGTTTGCACTTTGGTACTGAACACTGCGAATTAATGACTCACTCTGCGCTGGTGAAAATCAAAGTGCAGATTTCTGGTAAAAGTGGCATCAGACTTCAAAATGAAATTATTCCACTTTGACTTTTGATGTTTCCAAACAACTTCACCAACTCCGAAACCCACCACTGTCTTAGGGAAAGTTGTAGTTGCTATTTCTGTATGGGTATTGTGGAGTGAAAAAGAAATCTCACAGGAGGTAATGAAGCAAGCAGGAAAGGAAAGAAACTAAAAGGTGCAAGAAGAAAGCAAAAACGTTGCATGAAGAGCAAACGCCTGCGTTTGGGGTGGCACTGAATGTACAGGGATCAGCCTTCCTGGATCGTTTCCTCATGGATTGCCTGTGTCCCATGGAAAAGATCCAGCCCTGCCGCCACTAGAGGACACCCTCGCATTTAACATATGGATCTTGCCTTACATCATCGCAGCCAGAGTGAAACAGGTGCTCTTTGGGGAGGGCTGAGAGAGGCGTGTCCACAACGGACTCCGAACACTCGAGCAGTGTTTCAAAAAGTGGATTACTACTTAAAGCTGAAGCCGTTTGTTAAGGACAACTTAACAATATACTGGGGCCTCAAATAAATGGCATCTTCCCTATCCTAATCCAAGTAGTTGGTAGGGGTTTTCTGTTGGTTTTTGCAGGGGGGTTGGGATTTTTCTTCCCCCTCAAAATATTGATCGTTATCTAAAATATTTCTCGTTTTCTCAAGGTTTACACAATGAAGATGTTTGAAAATCATTCTGTATCCAGTTATACTTGTATTAAGGATAGTGAGGAAAATCCAGGGAGGTTTTCCAAGTGTTGAGCATTGGTCTGCTGCTGCAGCAGCTGGTCAGCTCCTGAGGAGGAGCAGAGCTGGGCATCACTAATTGCAAAATCATCCTCTCTCTCCCTCCTCCCCTGGTGCTGAAGCAAGAGCAATTCCGAGTCAGTGCTAGCATTCCTGCAAAATAAAAATAGACTGAATGTTAACACGTGGTTACAGGGAATGTGTGACTGTAGCCCAGCATTTGCGAGAAGGAAAATGTAAAAGTTTGTGGAGGGCACCAATAAACACGACTGAATCAGATCGGACTTGGGGGGCAAAATAGGAGTTAGAGAGTGAGAAAAATTGTTGAGTTTGAAAAGGTGGGGATGCAGCAGAAGCCAGGTGAGGAAGACAAGTGCACAGCTGGGCAGGAAGGCCCTGGTGCCACAGGGAAGGGACGTGGTGGGAATTGTCAGTAGGTCCTCAGCTCTTAAAGGCCAGAGCTATTAACAGATCGTAGAGAGCCCGGGCACAAAGGTTAGCTGAAATACACTAGGAATTGCCAAAGTGAGAAATTAAGTGCTCTGTGAAGGAGTTCAGAGGATAATTGGATGCTGTCGAGTGAACAAAGGGACCAGCAAATTATGTCTGTGTAAATATATGTCTTGGTGAAATAGCAGTTTGTAAAGACAAACTCTCCAAATGTTTATGGCTGAGAAATAAAAATATGCAGGATAAATTTGTGTAAGAGGTACCATATCAAACATGAGCAAAAAGTGCTTATGGTCCACTTTTCAGTAAGAAAAATATCATTACCTGGATGGACTATATGGCAGATTTGCAGTGGACTTCATTGGGACAGGGATCTTTCAGTACCTTTTTAAGGAAAAGAACAATGTAATGCATGTTTATGGTTAATGAAATGACGTGTCTGAAACAAGCAACAGGTCTTGGGTCAGAGGTTGCCTTTGGAGAAGAAACTCAGTTTTCTTCTTGATAGTTCATCACCCTCCACAGCCAAAAGCGTGTCAGATATCTGCTGTTTGGGGTACTGGCATTAACTATCTGCGTCTAAAAACTCTGGCTCTTGGAGCAATCCTGCTGGCATTGCCCTTATAGAAACACAGGATGAAGCTGCCCAGGTAAAGTCTAAAAAACCCAACATTCTTCCTAGAATCTGAGCATCTTTAGCCCTTTTTCCAGGAGTGTTGCATTGTGTCAGTGTCCAAAGTGCAGCACAGCATTGTATTTCTTGTGTGGATTGTCACGTTCCCAGATCCCTGAGTGACTGAGCTTTCTTCGGGTGAAAAATTGTGAAATGCACATTTTTGCAGACCAACTATCTGTCACGGAGAAAAGCCATGAATAATTCTGAGTGAGAAACAAATGATGAAGCAAACCTGAGGGCTTTGCAGTCTGCTCACAAGCAGGAGAAGTTTCTCTGAATAAATAATTGGCTGGGAATCAGCCGGTCCATTCCACTTGTTACCAAATCCTTCTCAAAAGAGGAGTTGGCCTACAGGGAAACTATTCACAGGTATGCACCTTAGGTAGAATATTTGAATTGAAGTCCATGAAAACAAAACATTATTATTTATTGAGCAGTGAACAAGAAAGATCAAAATACAGAGACCATTAAGACGCACGGTTGTGCTATCAAAGCAGGGTGTTAACAGGGGAAGCTGAATGCAAATACACCTCTGGTGGCACTGTTATTTCTTTGCGCTGTTCCAGAGGTGTAAAGAAGCTGCTGCTGGCAGGAAGGCCTGGCATTGCTCTGTTGGCTGCTGTCCCACCACTCTGTCCAGGCTATGGCACGCCCAGGAAGGAAAAGATGGTGCTTGAAGTAGCTTTGCACTGCAGAAATTCATGGCTGGTGCCTCAGCTTCCTTGCAGCTTCTAAAAAGAGTGGAGACATTCCCTGGGGCTGCTCTACAGAAGTAGAGGAGAGAAGGAGAAAAGTGGCAGGATGTCATTATTGCCTTGTATCCTGAATTTCACCAACTCTTTTGGTGTCAGGCAAACAAGAATCTCACAAGCTACAGAAGGGCTCAAATGTGTTTTGTCCCTAATGCGGAGGGGTTGGTCCTTTATTGCTGCTCAGAGCCCTTGTAAACAGATGGGAATTTCTACCCTGCCCTCCACCAGCAATGTGCTCAAAGGGAAAATCATATGGACACAGGGAAATGGGACCATGCTGTGGTCCTGCACCACAAGACAGCTCGGAAGCAAGACTGAACCAGGGTTCTTTAAAATATTATAAGGTGAAGGAGGCCATGTTGTGTGTATTAAACCCTTCAGTGAGTCCTGAACATGAGGAAACCAGCAGTGAATTCCCCAGGAATGCCCATGAGGGAGCTGCCTGTGGGACAGGGCTCAAACAGAGCACAGGAGATAGTACCAAAAATAAGGGGCATAGAATCACAGAGCGTGAAAGAGTTGGAATGGCCCTTAAAGATCATCCAGTCCCAACTGCCCCTGCCATGGGCAGGGACACCTCCCACTAAACCAGGTTGCTCAAGGCCTTATCCAACTGGTTTCACAGAGCCTGAATTCCTCCTTGGAAAAGCCCTTTTCCCTCTGCAGATGGCCAGGCACACTCTCCTGGCAGAGGATGTCCAAAGGCACCAGTCTCCTGAGGCCAAAATTCTTCGTGGCTCTCAGCAGAGTTTAAGAAGCTGTGGTTTTGTTGCTATCAGAGATACAAGAGCCAGAAATATCCCAGCTTTGCTTTTGGGTGTCAGAGTGAGTTTGCAGAGATGACAGTAGGAGAAGTCACCTTTTCTTTTCAAGGCCAGGCACGAAAATACTTTTGTCAGTTTTGTTACTTTTCGGAGAAAAAAACCCGTTGCACTACAAAAGCCCCTCTGTCTGTGGTGGAAACTGAGGTAAGTTCTGTGCCTGCTGTGAAATGTCACAAGGTGACACCAGTTTGGGTGTAGCAGTGTCACTCTCAAGCACCTCTGTCTGGTGAGATCACCCCATTTGCAAGTTTGGGCACTTCCTCTCTCCATGGCATATGGAAGAACTGAGGACAAGTAGGGGAAGCAGCATCAGGTCCCAATACAAGTTTATTATGTTCGTGGCTACCTTATTGTAAATAATGAAGGCATTTGGGTAGATGTTTAATAAATATAAATCTGTTGGACTTCCACTTCTACTCTGAGGTGCAGTGCTTTGGCAGAGATGTGGTGCCACAAATATTAGAGTTTTAACTCTGTCTCTGATTTTATATTTTTTTGCAGGAGAAAACAAACCTGCTGAGTTCACCCTGCAGTAACTTTGTGGATGAGGATGAACCCTGCCCACCTTTGCTCCTCACAGCAGTGGTTCAGCCAAGCAGTTGGAGCCCTGACAATGCAGTGCTCCCAGCCAGGTGTGTTTAAGTCGTTTTTTCCATTTTAAACCTGCATTTTGAGCAAATGACCACAGGCTGATGGCTCTGGCTTTGCCTACCAAATTACACGTTATTAATCTTCACTTCTAAAAGAAAGGTGCTGCTGCAGCACAGGAAGATGGGGCATCCCAGAACAAATCATAATTGGTGCTCCATGCAGATTTCTCTAACTGAAGATTCTCTACTGACCTAAACATCAGATCTAAAAATGAAAAGAAGAGGTTTTGTTTTACTAAGAAAGCAGGGAATAAAATGATTTATGCTTCCTGTTAGGTGCTCGGTGATAAGATCAGTTAAATAGGTTTCAGTATTTAATTATTACAGAGAACCCATTGATGTGGATCCCGTGTATCAAAAGACATCCAAGAGATAAGAAAAGAAAAGAGATAAGCGTACCACAGTCTTTTGGTCCTTTCATCTGCTGCTGGACACAGCTCCTCCAGAGCTGCTGCCAGAGGCTGAGGCAACAACCCAATTTTGTGTCCTTGCTGGTGCCACTGCACCAGGCTCTGCTTCCTGCAGGTGCCAACACCTGCCAGCACCCAGATGGGCAAGGAGAGAATTCCTGGAGCTGGAAACAGGAGCTGTTCTGTTGGATTTCTCATGGGAGGAGAGCTTGTCAGGCAGCACTGGCTGGAACAACAGGCGGTAACTGCGTCTCCTCTGCTGGACTGAGGGATGCAGACTGCCAAAGAGTTCCAAAACATCAATAATTCAGCTCAATCCTTTCTAGGTGAGGGGGATGGATTGCTGAAGGCCCAGGCTCCTGAAGGAGGTTTAGGGTGTTAACCCAGCTCCACTTGGTCTCTGCCTCTGAAATTATGGCAAAAGTTGCTCCTCAGATGGCTTTATATTTGCATTTCTATTAAATATTTATTGTTCCTCCTCCTGCAAGGAACCATTATGTGGCAGACATCCTATATATTTTTATATTCCCATTTTCTTCTGGCTTACATGTACTATTGCCTGAAATAAACATGCTCAATTATGAAAGAAAATCTAATTTCCAAGCTTATTTGAGCATTTTCTTTCCCAAGGTTTCATACTATTAGCATTTGTTTTTTTCCAAAATATGATAATTTCATTGAAAATGAAGGAAGAGTAAAGAGAATTAGGACAGATATTTACAAGCCAGTGCAGAAACATGCTAGTAATGGTAATACTGTGCCCCTAGGATGCCTTTCCTCTGAGTACCTTAAAATGCAGGACGTGAATTAATTATAAATGTACCTTCCATGGTCTCTCTGAAGTAGGTACTGCTAATTGAACTTCATAGGCAAAGTAACCACATGGCAAAGGTATGTATTTCGAAATCCATCTTCTCTAATGAGCCCCTTAATGCATTTATTAGCTGTGTCAGCAAGCACAGTTTAAAACGAGAATTTTCAGGTGCGGTCTTGAGAGAGGGCAAGGTTTGTCTGACACTGTTCTCATCCTTCTGTGCTGCTCCATCCATTCTCTTTCCTGGAGGGATTGAGGCTGTGGGCTCTTTTAGAATATTTTTTGTCACTGCCCTTGTTTGCTCAGCTCTGTTGCAGAGGGGAGGGAAGGTTTGGCTGCACCCCTGCACCCCAGAAGTAGTCCCCCAGCATCAAAAAATGGGGATTGAAGACACCTCCAAGAGGGAATAAAATCCAGGAGCTGAGCCTGAGCTATGATTACTGCAGGTGGGTTAAAAAGGGAGAATGCTCTGAAAAACAAAAGGAAAAGGGAGGTGGAGAGGGAGGCAGAGCCAGGGCAGGTTTTGCATGGTTGGATTGCTGATTAAAGCTCATCCTCGGCGGGGCCACTCCTGGAAATGAATCTGGTGAGCGAGAGCATTCTGGCTGTGCCAAGTGCAGGAGCTTCAGGGGCTGATTTTCACTAAATGTCCACTATGACTACAAGCTGATGAAGTGCTCCCAGGTTTTTTGCATTTCCATTTGCTAATTCACATCGAAAAACAGGGGTTTGAGATTCGGTTGGGTTGCAACTTTTATTGCAAATTTAATTACAAATGTAAAGTAAGCAAGTATATCTCCCAGGTAATGAACTCCAAACCTGGCGCTGTGTTGTCTTGATGGAATATTTCTTGCCCAGATTTATCCCATGTACTCATTAAACTGATCTAAGTGTTCTTTTAGAACCCATAGATTTTTTTACTGCCCTATTAAATCTAAATTAAACGCTTTTTGAGGCATTTATAGTACTTTCATTCGCTCCAGCAGGGAATATGCAAAAGAAATGCTGTAAAAGAAATCAGAGTATATTCTCAGGAACTCTAAAATAAAGGCAGGGAAAAGCCAATGCCATGCTGGGCATCACTGCAGGTGTCCCTGGGCTTTGCTATTTGATTTTGGGGTTGCTGGTTAAAAAACCTTGCTGAATTTGGATGGCAGCCATGAGCAGTTCCATCTGTACGGGGTATTGACAAATAAGGTTCAGATGTGGCTCTTTGGGGCTTGGATGATCTCCCAGAGCCGCTCTTATCGGGTCGCTGGTGCCACTGGAGAAGCTGCAAAGTGGCTCTGTGCCTCTGTCTCAGCGGCTTTGCTTCGTTTCCCTGTGGGAACACTCAGACACCGATGTTGCTCTTGCTGCCCAATCGGAGCTTTCCACAGGAAGTACGGGAGTGGAGGGGTGTTGTGGGACATGGTGTGGATAACAGAATTTCTCACATGTCTGGGGCTTCTCTTCGGCATCTCCTCTGTAGGGCATGATCATGTGGAAGGTGGGTAGAGGAGGACTTACCCACTAAATGCCTAATGCTGCTGTCACTCTGTAACTGGGGTTTAGTGCTGTTAAGACCTCAGTGATGAGGTGAGAAAACGCAGTCAGTTCACTGAAATGCCAAATGCACAGACATTGCTTTCCAAAGGAGAAAATGGTCTTTCCCATGGAGGGAGAGAAATGTTGCTGCTCCTCTTCACCCACGCTGTTATTACCAGGTGATTTTGAAAGGTTCTCCTACAACAAATGTAGGATGTTAGGATTTAGGATTATAGCTGTGGCATGGCTGCCTCTTCTATATCCAGGATACTTTCAGGATGGAGGTACAGGAAGTTTGCACCGCTGTAGATGCTTTTTCAGTGTCCTGCAGACTTGATCCTGCTCAGAAACTCTCCCCACAGGTGAACTGTGGATAAATCCTGTCCCTACAAAATCACCCTGAGACGGACCATTGATGTCAGCAGGGGTAGGATATCACAGGTGACGTTCTTGGCCTTTTGGCTTCTTTGCCATCATTGCCTGAGTTGTTAAAAAAAAGAAAAAATAAAAAGGAACAGCAGCAGCACAGAATGTCACAACCTGCTCATTTTATTGGCACCGATGCTGAATTGGTCCTTGGACGTATTTGCTTTTACAACACACAGCAAATACCTTTTCCCCACCCTTGCCATTTCAGTGCTGATGTTTCATTTTAAACCCACTTTGTTTTTTCTGAGTGGATGTACAGTTCTCCCTAACAATGGCATCAGGGTTACTATGGCTACCTCAGCTTTTCATTGTTGAGGTCTAGCATGTGGAAAAGAGAAAAATGACTCCCAAAGTCCCTGATAAGTGTTATTAGGAAAACCAGGCAGCAATGGATTAGCTCCCTCACATGTGTCAGACCACTGTCTGAAATGAATCTGTGTTCCCTCAGTCATGTGCCTTTTGTTCCTCCATCAATATCTAACTTGCTTCCCACCATCAGGAGTCAGAAATGCATGGTGTACGTGAGATTTCTCTTGACTTGGAGCAGAACTCAGGCTGTTGCTGCCGTTGGGATTAATGTCTTGAGTTCTTCCACACCTTTTTGCCCTTTCCCTGTCTCTCTTCTGAACTAAAAGGAAGATTAAGGTACAGGGAATTCAGTATCTTTGAGCTGGCTGTTATTTTCTAAGAAGTTAAAAAGATACTCTGAATTCCTGAAACCAGAGTATGAGGATTAGGGTTTGTGGGATGTTTTAAAGTATTTAATATTTTTCTGTAAATGAAGGTATTTGGCGGGGGGGGAGGGGGGGGAAACAAGCACAAAACCTCCAAGTGAACATCTATATCTCACTAGTTTCCAGTCATAAAATGATTCTTGTGCCTTCAAGATATTTGAAAAATTAGCTGTAATTCCTTTTGAAAGTTCAGAGCATGGGGTTACATTTAGAGATTTTAGCCTGTGTTGTATATTCTCATTTTGCTGGGTAAGTGTGGAGGGAGGTTCTTGTGCAAGATTTGGTGATTTAGGATTTGAGAAGAACGTGCCAGCCAATAAACCAGGAATGCTGGGATGTGAAGACAACCACAGCAAAAGGGCTTAAAGTTCAAACAGTGTGTTGTTCACAGCTGATTTTGTGCAGGGTTGGCCAAGGTCTCACAGTACTCATGAATTATTCACTCCATAATAAATTACACCATCTGAACAAGGAAAATAGGATAATTTGGAAGAGAGGGTATTACTTCTACCATCCTGATTCACAATGTCTGTAATTTTATACTTTGGAAGGAATTTTCAATATTTAATAGAGGAATCTTTCAAGTTATTGAAGAGCTTAAATTGCCTGTGAAGTCCTGGCCTTTAACACTCAGATATTAACAGGTTGAATTTTTTAAAAAGGAAAAATATATTTATAGGGATCTCAGAAACAATTTAAGTTATATTAAAAATTATTTAATATTCAGAAAATGTTTCAGCATTTAAAGATGTTCCTTGTGATTTTTAATGTGATGCCCTGAGGAGAAATATGATGTGGTGAGATCATTGTGATAGCAGCACACTGAACCCAGGACATTCCTTCCAATTCTGCATTGCAGTGTTTGAGCACAGAAGAAATTGTTAATTCTCTCAAAAAGAAAAATCAACAGTGAGCAATCTATGGAATGCATGGCAGGTTGTGCTCCATGTTGGATGGGATGTGGAATCCTTCAGGTGATCCAGAGGCACATCTGCCCCCTAAAACATAGGGGCTGAAGCCCCCTCACCCAGCTGGATGGACAGCAGATTGATTGAAGGTTTGCTCATGTTCAGGTGCTGAAAACAAATAGGATTATTCTTGAACAGCATTTGAGAATAGCCCTAGATGGCTTTTAACTGCACCTTCAGTCAGCTTTCAGAAGGAGTAATAGTATTTTGTAAAATACTTTGTGGGGCACAAGAGGAAAGCATGGACTGTTTACTTGGTTAATGTTTGATCGTTTTATCCAGTGTGCTGGTTCTTCCCCGTGGGTTCATTGGCTGTGCTTGGGAAATTTAATGGTGTTCGGTTTCTGTGGCTTTTCTTGGAAGATGTTTTTCTAAGAGGTCAGAGTTAAGTCATCACTCTGGAGGATGCTCTAATTCTTTGAGCAAAACCTGCTCTGTTCATCCACGCGCAGTTGGTTGAGTTTTAAGGCAGAGACTGACTGAGAAAGTGCAATTTTGGGGAAGCAATTGTGTGTGTTGTGGAGGTAATGACTGCTCTTACTTCTTTGGCTGCTGCAGGGGCTGGACAATGAATCTGTGCTAATACCATGCTACTGGTGACCTGGCACAAGAGGCAGGTTCCAAAGGTCTTTGTTTTCATACTTTCTAATCACCTTGGCTTGTACAATTTATCACAAATGTGTTTTCAGTGATCATTATGCAGCTTTGCAAAAGCTTGTCCCTCAACCCCATCAATTTAGAATAAATACTAAAAGGAAAAAAAACTTAGGTTTTTTCTTAGAATTCAGATTAGTTTTGCAGGGAAGTTTTAGGATATATCTGATGTGGAAGTGACAGGAATTTCCACTGAAGAGTGAATGGGTGGAATTGTACAGTACTGCAGTTGAGAGCTGTATTTGGTGCTGGAGCACTTGTACTTGGATTCCTGAGATACCTTTAAAACCTGCTTGTTGAATACACCCCATTTTGTTAAAGAAACTGGAGTATTTCCCCATTAGGAAAACTTCTGGGTTGCAGCCTGGAGAAGAGCTTTGAATGTTTCAGAGTTGTTCAATCAGTTGAGAAGAGGATGCTGGTGACCACTTTGTGTCTCTGTGTTGAGAGGAGTTTGTAGTCTGTGCTGTATCATGTTGGGGATGTTTACCTGAGTGATAAAAGTATATCTGTGATGTGAGAAATTCTGGGGTGCACAGCTCTGTAGAGGTAAAAATGTCTTGATTAAATATGTCCATCAAAGCAGGATCACTCGTAGGCAAGAAACTTTATATGTATGCAGTTATGTATCTTTATTACTTCAAAAATTAATGCATAACATTCTTGGGGAAATAGCACAGGCAAGTGGCTAATGAATTGTCAAATATAAGGAAAATGCAAAACACGTTAGGTGATCAGCAGCTGCAAACATGAAGTTTTAATGACTGAGAAAGGCAACCACCTCAGCTTTGATTAATAAAGCATTGCATTCAAAGTTAGCATCTATCTGGCACATGTAATGATATCAGAAAGGAAAAGCACAGTTGTTTTGCTTGCAGTAGGTTTATCATGTTTGTGCATTAGTTGAGTGTGTTGTGCATTGCCAGAGTGTTTGCTTGGTAAAAGGAAAGGGAGGACATCCGTTCAGATAGGAACACTTCAATGTATGCACGGGAGACATTTTTTCCACTTGGCTTTCATTCCTTGAGTTTCTGGTGAAGAAATGTGTTATAAATGGAGAAACAAAGCTCACAGTTCTTCTTGCATATTGGCCAGGCTTCCTGAAGAGGGCTGGGAGACAACCCAGGGGGCAGGTCTCAGTTCAAGGTCTGACTCTCCATAGGATCTCAGAGCATCAAAGTGCAGTTTTTCTAAACCTTGCCCTGACGCTTTCATTTCAAAAGAAAATGCTGGGGTCTGTGAGGGTCCTGATGTGTGAGGAGCCTGTCTCTCACGCTAGGCTTGCTCAGAGGCCGAGGTGAAGGAAGGCCTGATTTCTGAATCCTGGCATGCTCTTCCTGAAAGCAGTTGTGACTGCTGAGGCACTTCTGGAACACCTCAAACCCAGAAGGGGAAGTGCTTGACCGGAGGCTGCCCCATGTCAGCAACAGGCAGTGGTCCGTGACTCTGCCTGCTTCCCCTCCTGGGGCACTGCTGCCTGTGGGCACATGTTCTCATCTCAAGCAGCTGCTGAACGCCTCCCTGTCTGAGCTTGACTGACTGCACAGGAGAGAATTGCATGGCAGTTGATGTTGTTGTAATAAATGCTGTGACCATTTCAATATTATGATATATTGTTTGCATAACCAGACTGATACAGCTATCAACAAAGAGAATTAGTTATTAAATTCACTACTGCTCAGGTGTCAGGTGATACATGAGAAATGTGTAAAGCAGGCTGACAGGAAGAAACAAGAGCATTTAATCTCTTACATTTACTTCTAGAAGTAAGCATTCATTTTAGTTGCTTTGCTGAAGCTATTCATTGTGGCTGTTGCAGTTCCCAGGTTTTAGTTGCTTTTTCTTCCAGCTTTGTGCTCTTCCCCAGATTCAGCTCTGCAGCAGGAGAGTCAGTGGGATGTGGTAAGAGCACGTGCAAACTGACAGGGTCAGGTGCCCCTCTGAAAGGAGCAATCTCCAGCTTGGTTTTAACATGTTATTTGTCTTCATTGCCAAAATCCAGCCATGACTCATTTCTTCAAAAGCTTCTCTCTTGAGAGGGCTTTGCTGACTTGGGCATTTGTCTTATTTCTTCTGTTCTTCTCTCCTGACACCTCCAGTGGCCACCTTCTGCTTTGAAATCTGTGCTTCTCTGTCAGTCAGGAGCTCTGGACAGGGGACAGAAATTCAGCTTTACTGCATGTGGCGGTTCCAAGCTTGGTGACTTAAGGAAGGAGGGTCTGCACAACAGACTTTTCTGTGTCTGGGTGCTTTTCCCCCTCACCTGCTCTGTGGATGTTTTGGGCCGATGGATGTTTTAAACCAGATGACACAGTGAGGTTAAATATTCAGAATAAAAAACCCCTCATTTGGGGGTTTTCCTTTTCCTCAGAACTGACATCTCAGCCTAAATTTGAAGATTTATGAATCCTAACCATGGCAGCTCTCAGTGTCTCTCTCAATCTATTTTTTTTCCCTGTGGCGCTCCCGGACTCTCATCTCTTCATCTCCTATTCATTTAACTGTACTCCACGCTCCGTAACTGCTCAATTAACCACTCCAGCATTGCAGTGCCGTTGTAATGGGATTAGGGAGCAGCAGAGGGATGAATGGATACCTCGGGTATTTTCTCTGGGCATTTCAAATCTTCAGAAGCAGCAGAAGCTGGTACTGTGGGGTATTAAACTGCAGAACTACGTGGGTCAAGGATTCACTTGTAGTGTTGTGGGGACAGATCCTCGGGTAGTACAGGTGTCACAGCTCCATCCATGTTCATTAAACTCTTTTGTGATAGGGGAACTCCAAAGAGGAATGGGTTCTGCTCTCTGTAGTTGCCTGGAAAATGCTTCCTTTATGCTTAGATTTTGTGCCTAATAAATCGAATTAGGTAGGATAAATTCACATGATTTTATAGGGCTTTTTTTAAAAAGGAGTTGAATACTTTGAGGGGGCTTTTTGCCTAAGCCTCTCAGCTGTTGATAGAAAATTCTTGTGCACACAATTTTTTGAGGCATTTTGCAAAGGAAATCCCAAACAGTTCTGCTGTGATAGGATTATAGCAGTGGATTGTACTCTCTTTTGGATACTTTTCAGGAGGTTATACATGTAGCTAATGGGCATTACTTAGTAAAGAAAATTATTACTAACTGCAAAGCTAAAGAAAAGGCAAAAGGGAGCCGCTGAACAATTCCATTGTATCTTGGAAATAACTCTTGGGATTTAAAAATGTCAAAATAATTTCACAACTCCAATGGAGCACAAAGAATTCAGAGTATTCTTTGTGATGATAAAACAACCATTGTAATTCCTGTAATTTAACCCTAGGATATATTAATACTAAAGTGCTGAAATGTATTAATTTGTTAGCAAAAGTCAAATAACAACGATTGTGTCTGGAATATCAGTTTATCATTTATCCTGGAGAGACACCAGGCAATCTGGCAGCTGGAACCAAAATCAAGCAGAGGAGAAAGTAGGAGAAACAACTGATAAAAGGGCCATGAATAATTTATATTAACTCAAAAGTCAGCTCAACACAGCATCAGACAGGGAGGTAAACCCCCCTTGGCAGAGCCCTCCTGGGCACTGTGTGCAAGAGGCCTCAGCAATCAGCTTCCTGCAGGGCCATTCCTCCACCCCAGAGAGACTGTGGCCTCTTAAACAATTTGCATTCCATCACTGCAGTTGAATTAGGTGCTTTTCTTAATGGTACGTGACAAATGTGCTTTGTATCTTGCTTCCAGAAGGGAAAAGTGTCAAACATTGAACACTTCCACGTGTATATCCCTAAGCTTCAAACCTCCCCTGTCATCTCCGGGCTATGGTGAGGGAGAACACAAACTCCTTATGGTTATTCTCTCTGCATCTCCATCCTCTACCTCATCCTATTTTTCATTCTTCTTAATGAAAACAGGGCGTTATCAGCAGCACAGGTACAGCTCTTCTGACTGCAGAGAGAGTGGAAATAGGGCTCGGGTAGATAAGATGTGATGGAGTGGTGTTAGGCTCACCTGTAGGCAGATGAAAGATAGGGTTTGGATTGTGGATGATATCAAGGATAATGAATGATGGCATCTTCTGAGGTCTGAAATTCCAGATTCCCAGCATTGAACTGAGTACAGGGCCTAACGATAAGCAAATTGCTAAAATGAGAAGCAGGGCTGTGCACAGAGGAGAGGTGGTGTAGTTTAGCCCCAGGGATTAACAGCTGAATAAATGAATGGACAACAGAAACTCTGTTTACCTTGCCTTTCTTCAAGAAACTTCTTACTCAGCTCACAGAATTGGGCTTACACCATGCAGATACATTTTTGCATTTGGAAATAGAAAATGCACATCTGAAGTTTTGAGGTTTTCGAACTTTTGTCAAAGGAGAGGAAAATTGTATCTTTTTAAATTTATGTTTGGTTTTTCCTTTTTTCTCTCAGGCTGTAGTCAGAAATTGCACTTTTACCTGCATGTTCTTGTGAAGTTCAGCTTGCAAAGGTGTGAATACCTTCTGTGAGGTCTTTGGGTCAGTACTTGCCTGAGCACCGCTCTGGGCTTCTGGCTGAACCCAGCACTGGAGAACCAGGGGGCCTCTTGCTCACCTTTCCTGACTTCTCAGAACTTGAGAGGGGCACTGGGCTCACCTTCTGCTGTTTCTAAAAGCATCTCCTTGAGTCCCAAAGGTGAATCTCTTTCATGTAATTCCTGTGATTCTTCTGCCCAGACAGCAGCAGAACAAAGAGCATATGGCTGCAAAGCACCAGAAATCTGGGAGCTCCTGCAGCATTGTGCTCATTGCTCTTTTCTGTGTTTTCTGGCTTCAAGTCCCAGTATTACTGAGAGCACGCAGCCCAATAGGCATTAATCCCAGAATCCCATTTGGGCAAGTGAAATACTTAAATGTGTTTAAGCTTGGCTGGAGATGCCTTCCCTAACCGAAGGTGTAAAAAAACCACCAAACACCGCCTACCTCCACTCCCAGTGCTTAGCTTTCAGGATAACTTCCCTGGACACATAAATAGTGGGAATGCTCCTGCTTTGTTCCAGAGAGGACTTCCTAAGCAGCAGACACAGGCTAAATGACATTTAATGGAAAGGACTGTGCCCCAGCCCTTCTCCTGGTGGATTTATCCAAGTCTGTATTTGCCTCACTCATGCTATGAGACCTGGGAGAAGCTGGACTGGGTGTTTCATCATTTTCTTACTGTGATACAATTGATGTTTTACCAGAGTTAACAGAAAGCTAACAAAAGCCAGCACTAATTGCTTTTTCAGATTTTTGGGGACCTTTATAGTAACATTTCAGCCATGAAAAGGTGAAACAAGAGACAAATATTTATCTTACACGAGGCAATTATTAGATACAACCAAAACGCATTTGAAATGAAGCTGTATCAGCGTGGCCAGGTAAGCAGAACACACCCTTTTAAGGTGCTGGTTGATTTGTTTGGGTTGGTTTTAATTTGGCAGCCAGACTGACTATTCCCGCTCACTCCTGGTTCTGCACCAGCTGCTGCTCTGCCCTGATTCACTATTCAGAAGACCATTAGTGCTGTTTAGGGGAATTGACCTCGGAAGGGCTCACCCGTCTCAAACCCAACTTGTTTTGGGTATGTCTTTGGAATGACATTTCAATTATCCTTTGGCCTGAAACGCCCAGGTGGAGGCTTTCCTGGGAATGTAGAGTGGTGGTGTTTGCCCAATTAACAGATGGCTGTAAAATTTTCTGGGTAAAGATACTTGTCACCAGGGAAAAGAGCAGGAGTCGGGACATGGCCTGACACATGGATTAGCACTGTGCTGGCAGGTGCTGCCTGGATGGCAAGGGCTCAGGTGCCAAGTCCAGCGTTCCTACTTTTTGTGATCCTTCCCATTCCACTTCTTTTCCTGCTCCTTTAGTCATTGAAAGCCCTGGAATCAAGTCAGAATGCCTTTCCTTAGTAACAACAGAAAAAGGGGAATTTTCACTGAGGGACATTAAAAGAACAAAAGTATTGAAAATTTTCCTTCTTATGGGCTTCCAAGTTAATTTTGATTCCTTTAAAAGTCTTAGTTCATTTGGCCGCACTTGAAGAAGCAACTCTTTGATGTCTCCTTATCTTGGTGGTGTTGAAACATCTCTAACAACCCTTTTCATGCTTTTCTCTGAAGAGAAGCAGTGCCACACAGAAGTTTTGTCTAATGGTTGCCTTCCTTTTCTCACCTGTTGGGCAAAGGGATGACTTCACCTTTTACAGGAGCAGTTGCAGATGTTGTTAGATTGAGATTGTTCTTATTCTTTGGGTCTGACTGGCCTGAACCTTGCACAGAACATCAAATATTCTGCTGAGCCTTCATCCTTTTATTTCTCTGGAGACAGTGGGCTTCATGATATCATTCAAATTTGTAGTCAACAGGACAACAGATGACTTGGGTGCTTGTAGCTGTTTTGGAATTGGCAAATAGGGCAGTGAATTCTGGGGGCTTTTCTTTTCTTATTTCCCCATCTCTAATACTGCCTTTTTACCAAATCCCAAGTAGGAAATGACTATGAAGGAAACAGCAACTACCTTAATGTCTTCCTTTTCCCAAGAAATGTGAATTCGTGATATATCCAGTTTCTTCTTAGCTGTTGTTTCTCAGGGCATTATGGATGCAATCTAAAATCCAAGGAGGAAAAATCCACTCCTGTGATGGTCTTTGGCATAAAATTAATCCCAGAAGTCTCAGACCTTTTCTTTTCCTTTCTCCATCTGTTGCTTTGTTGAGTGCCTTGCAGAATCTCAGCGGCTCAGAATGAAGAACTCACACGCCATAAGAAATTGGAAGCAGGAATTCCACTGTGCTTCCCCTGGGTGCAATAAAGCCAATGTTTTTAAAAGAAAATTCTTTCTGTGGAACTCTTCCAAGGCCAATTCTCCGTGCTTGCATATTTTCCCCATTTCACATGTAACTGTATAGATGACATTTTGTGTGCTCCATTAAATCACTTCAGGTTTTGGAAGGGCAATTCTGGCAACACGCTCCACATAGCAAGAGATGGGAAAGGGTCAGAGCGAGGGAGGGAGATCACAAAGGGAGAGGCAGCATTCCATCGTGGTGGATTCCCCCGGTGAGAGGAACTGTCCCAGGCACTGCTGTTAACAAACAGTCAGGCAAAAACCAGGAGTGGGAATCAAAGATCAAAAATCTGAGCCAAAGTGCAGCATCAAAAGCCTGCAAGTATGGCCGAGCTGTGCACAGCCATCATCCTGTCTATTCCCACCTAACCAGGGGACAAAAACTGAACTTCAAAATATTTATTCCATCAGTGACTATCAAACTGAAGAGTTTGACAGCAGGGTGTTTCTAAATGCAAAACAACAGGCAAAAGTATCTTTCAAATAGCATTGCCAGAATTCCCATTAAATATCAATTAGATCTACTTTTTATTAATCAGAAATGACCCGCAAGGTAAACGGTCTTGATAAGCAGGATCCACAGATGATTCTACTCTGCTAAAAGGTATTTTTAAAATAATTATTGCAGTTAAGTTATTTTTTCCTGTCAATGAATATTAATGCCTCACACTGCTCCTGTGTCAAAAGGCAGGCAGAGAGCTGTGTTTGGGTTTGGGCTTCAGATATTTAAAGATGTTTGGGAAAGTCTGACTGCTGTCTGGGCACCAGCCTCAGTGCAGCCAGGGAAGAGGCATCCTGGAATGATAAATGAAGCAGCAAAGCAAAAGCTGATGTTGTACATTAATCTGGGGATGGATATGGGCTGTGAAAACCTCTCTGCAATCCCTTGTAGAGGGGAGAGTAACCATTAGGTGGTGGTTTCTGTGGGCAGGACGTTTTCTCTGCAGGGCAGTTGTAGTGTAGTCAAGTAGAGGAACTGGTTTTGTGCGCTGTTACATTTCCAAGGCATAATGAGTAAAGGGTAGTGCAGTTTGGGGAGAAAGCTCTGTCCTCTGCTCTTTGCAGACACACGTAACTTCAGCAGTAAGTACCAGAGGACATTTCTTGGCTGTATTTGTTGCTACTGCTGCCAAAGCTTGTTGAGCAGTAAGTAGCAGTCATAGAATCCCAGAACAGTTTGGGTGGGAAGGGATCTTGAAGATAATCCAGTTCCACCCAGGCCTTGGACACTTCCAGGGATGGGGCAGCCTCAGCTTCTCTGGGCAACCTGTGCCAGGGCCTCCTCACCCTAGCAGGGAAGAATTTTTCCTAAAATCTGGTCTAAACCTGCTTTTTCAATTTGAACCTATTCTCCCTTGTCCTGTCACTCAAGCTCTTGTAAATATCTTGCCCCATCTTTCTTGTAAGTTCCCTTCAGGTACTTGAAGGGGCAGTTAGGTCACCCCAAAACTTCTCTTCTCTAGGCTGAACAATCCCAATTCTCTCAGCCTTTCCTCATAGCAGGGGTGCTCTATCCCTCTGATCAGCTTGGTGGTCTCTTCCAGGTGCACCCCAACAGCTCCATGTGCCTGTAGGAAACAGGGCTCAGAGGCCAGTGTTGCTGGGAACATCGCTATTTTCCTAATTTCCAGAAGATGTGCTTGGCTGTTCGGGATAATTGTGGCAGTCGCTGTGGAAGGTGGCAGGAACCACCCCAAAGCAATGTGGCCATTTAGCATGCAGGCCAGCACTCCTTGTTAGTGCCAGAAGGATTGTACCTGGAGTACAGCATATTCGCATGGAAAGTGAAACCACTGAATTTTTATTAGTGCCTCATGAATTCAAAAGTTCTGTAAAACTCACTTTTATTGATTGAGTTTAAGGCATTATGGTTGGGGATTTCACTGAGGCAGGTGAGGCTTTCACTTAGCAATGGAGGGATGATTATCAGCAAAGAAAGGAAAAATTTGGAAAGCGAAGAAATGAAGTTACAGTAGAAATGGAAAATATATTTAAATCTGTTTAAGACATATATAAAGATGTCTCTAAGATTAAAAGCACAAGTTTCTCTCTTCTGTGGTTTTTGACTGGTCATAACAGGCATTCTAAATGACTACAGAGTCTTCACTGATTCCGCTTGTGCTTGTAGATAGGATTTGAGCCTGTTTTGATTTTCAAAGATAGTATTGTGAGGTTTCAGTTGACAGATTTACAATTTCCATGTAAATTCAGTTTGCATATTAAAAAAAAAAAGGTTGTGTTAGCGATGATCTGGACAGTGCCAAACTACAGAACAGCTTTGAACCCTCTGTGTCCCCACGGAACCAGGCAGTGTTTGGGTCTGTCCTGTCCCAAATTGCTCAGAAATACTGATTTTGTCCCATTTTCCTGCCTCCCACAGCTGTGCAAGCGTGTGCAGCCGCATTCCTTTTAGAGCTGGGATTGCACCAACCCTCCCATGAGCTTCCAAGCAAATTGTTTTAGTATCCACAGGGAACCAGAACAATTTTTATGGCAAGGAAGTGTAACCTGGCTGAGTTAGAGGATTAATGGGAGTGTTACCTGTCCTTTAACATGTCCAGTTTGGACTCTGGACTTAAGAAAAGGGGAAAAACTGGGTGGGTCTCTGCCTCACAGAGCTTATGAAAGAATAACCTATGGAGAGAAGGGTGGCATCAAAGCAGGAAATGAAATTCCATTCAGCATCTGAATGGCTTTCCCTGACCTTCTTACACAGATACTGAAAAACTGCATGTTATCCCAGCCCCCCCTTCTCTGCCAGACCTGTGGTTAAGGAGGCTTCTTCCAAATGTATGGGAATTCTTTTTTGTCTTGGGTGAAAGTTGGGCTTAGACCATAACAATACAAAGTTGTTTCAATTCCAAGCATCATTCAGTGGAATGAGAAATTTAAAAAAATGTATTTAATTGGTGTAATGTTATCTCATCAAATAATTAGGGTAAATGTGCAATTCAGTTTCTGCTGTACCGCAGCTTACTCCTCCTGTACAGCGATGTATTTATGTGTAATGATGTTATTAAGTTGTTGT
Source organism: Oriolus oriolus (assembly GCA_013400235.1). Classification (NCBI taxonomy): domain Eukaryota; kingdom Metazoa; phylum Chordata; class Aves; order Passeriformes; family Corvidae; genus Oriolus; species Oriolus oriolus. The sequence continues at coordinate 419,544 of VXBT01001766.1, read as the reverse complement.
GCACACCAAGTGGAAATTGAAGAGTGTTCACATCGTAAATGCATCTACATTTAAAAGTTTAGGAGACTGACTACTTTTAGTTAAAATGCCTAAACATGAGTCATTAAAACAGTATAAATCAGTAACTGGAACTGTAGGTGACAACACTCCGTTCCCACACTGCATTCACAGTGATCCATCATCACTTGGATATGATTTCCTTGACTGCAATTCATCAGAAACAAACTCCCACCATTCTGGTTAAGTTAACCAAGGTATTTTAGATTATACATTCAGGGCCACATTTCTTCATGTAGCAAATATTGCCACTTCCCCATCTGCCCAATTGGGCAGCCAGGGAGGATGAGGGTGAAACAACTCTCAGGGGCTCTTACTGGTACCAGATTATCTGGAAATAAAAATAAAAGATAAATGGGCATGACACAAAATATTTAAAAGATCTGAAAAACAGCCAAAAATGTTAGAAATCCAGCTTTTTTTCTGAAATAATATCTATTTGCCTGTTTGCATAAAGCAAGCATTTCCATATTAGTGGAGCCCTTTAAATTATGCAGGGTTTTTTTCTCACTGACTTTTCTCTTTCAGTGTGATAAACATTTATTTCATGAACCTAATTTTCTCTGAAGTTAGCAGCAAATACTTCTGCACAGAAACATATGAAGAAACCATTAGTCTGAAGACCTAAAGAGCCATTAGTTAAAGTACATAGAACTGCACTAATAAATAGATACCAGATCAATCTTCAGTGTAAACCACAAGAACATTCATAGCGTAGGCTCCGTTTCGAAATTAATGGGTTTTTCATTGCTTTGCGAAAAAGCAATTAATGACCTGACTTTGATCAGTTTTCTATAGGCATAAAATGAACTGGCACTGAATGGAGAGGAGTAAAATCAGAGCTTTTGCTGGTGAGCTCCAAATTCTCTAAGGATGAAAAATGAGCCAAATGTGAAATCGTGGTCACTCTGAATTTAATGGCAAAACTCACCTTGCGTTCAGGGGAGCAGTGTTTAACAGCTTTGCAGTGTTGGCAAACATGTCAGTCCATAAAGCCCTGCTATGAAGATTATATGACAACTTTATGCAATGAAATCCAACACAGAAAAACTAGATTGGTATGTATGCAGGGAGAAATGATTGCTTTGCAATATCCATCCTATTTAAGTCTCCCTGGACAGAGCCATTCCAATTTTAGCCCTGGCTTCTGTGCAGTGTAACATGCTGGTGGTTTTGCTAATCTGACCTACACCTCTGGTGCCTACAAATCCAGACTAGGAATTGTCAGCAGCCAGTCCGTGGGATTCCCGTACTTTGTGCTTCCGTACAGTGTGCGGACAGCTGGGGTGGTGGATTTCTGGGATGGAAACTGTAAAGTCCGGAGTACAGCAGCTCTGCTTGGCTTGGTTTTATTTTGGGAGGCTTCATTTTTCCAAAGCACATGCCGTGGGTGCTGTAATTAATTCTTAATCTCCCTGATTCTCTGTAAAACCAGCACTTGCACATGGGCAATAAAAGATATTTATTTGAGCACTACAAGCAGGCAGTTATTTTTTGGGAAAAGGTTCTTGCAATCAGATTTAGTCATTCCTTCAATAAACACTCAGAGGGAGCAAGCCAGAGGAGCCCTTGATTGACAGTGCTCTCCTTTCTCTCATCCTGATGAGGCCGGGCCAGTGGGGAGTCTGACCAGCAGGTCAAATATGTATTAGGGGCAAAAATTGACAAAGAATATGCTAGAAAAAGCGATTTTCCAGCTGTGTGCAGCCATTTTCAGCCCCCTGGGTGGATTGTTATTTGTGTGTAATGGAATAGCTGGGGACAGCAGGGCTGGGAAAACAGGGTCACGTTGGCTGTGGTGGTAAAACACTGAAACTGCATCGAAGAGGGGGAGTTGCCTTCTTGGTTATTTTAGTGCTTTGTTTTGTTTCATTTTGTTTTATTTTTGGCCAGACAAATACCTAGTGCAGTCTGAGCGTTTCTGAGTCTGACTGAGCTCTCTGTCTTCCTTCCCCTGTTAATAATTTGTGAAATCCCCCAGAGACTCCATCCGTAGCCTGAAAACGGCATCTCCTTACCTGCAGAGGCGATGAACCCGTGACTTAAAATCAGCCTGTAGAAGTAGGGTTTCTTTTCATTCACTTCTATTTGCTGCTGCTTTCTGAGTGATTTTGGTGCAGGAGAAAGACATGATAAATGAGTACCTTCGGTGCACTTCAGGATGTGGTTCTTGGGCCATTGCAACCCTTCTCTTGAGGCACAGCTGAGGGATTCTGACTTTATGTCCATGAAGTATCCAACATATGCCTCTATAGCAAAGTACACGGCCCCACTGTGCTATCCCCTGTGAATCCTAACGCTGCTGGAACATAAAGCAGCCTTCTGCAGAAACGGTTTGCTAAGTTGAAGTTTGCCTTTTCCTGTGCAGCTTCACAGAGGGGGCCTGGCCTGACACCAGAGTTTGCTTTCACCCCCAACATGGGTGCTGGGAGGGTCTAAAGCACAACTGGACAGCTTCACCTCAGCTCTGGTCTTCTGTTTTGGTGAGAGACTTTACAGCTGACCTACAGAAACCAGCCTGCCTCTGGTGGCCTGCACAGAGCCACACGAGGAGGGAGGGAATTACAGATGCCTTTGAACACAAAAAATGTACCACTCCTCAGACAGCAGTGCCATTTCAGAGAAAACAACACAATTTTCACTTTCATTCATCTCAAATAACATTGCTACATCTTGAAGTATTCCAGAAACTCTCTCACTTTACTGTAAACCTTAGAAAGTTTTTACACATGCCACCTGCCAGCCTTTTTACCTTTTTTCCTGACAATTCTCATATTTCTGTTTCCTTTTATCTTTATTTTGGTTCTTTAATGTTCCTAACTCCCTGCATTTTAGGGATGAAGTGGGACCTTTTCTATAGCTACTATTTAAGAAGTGGTATAATTGAATATTATTAGAGGTTAGTTATAAATGAAGACTAACAGAAATGTTCATGACAAGAAGCAAAGTCAGAGGAGCTCCTCTTTGTAAGATGTGTGGGTATTTTCTTTACTTCCTGCAGGAGAGTAGCTGGAATCTATTAGTAAATGGGAGCACATGAGGTGTACTCAGGTCAGATGTACCTTGGGTAACTTACCTTGTTTAAAATAGGAATAGGTTTTCAAATAACCTGTGAAGAGTAAGGGATAGAGGCAGGGATAACTGGGGCAAAGGAAAGATTTTGAGAGAAATACAGTAAAAAAGCCATGTGTGAGAAGGGAGACAGAGTTTGAGGGGCAGTGGGTGTTTGGGTGAGAAAACAACATCTGCACATCACTTACTCTGACATTCTTGCTTGGCTGCAGGGAGCTGCTCTGAGGTGGTTTCGCAGGTAATTCGCATGCTGCCCATGTGGAAAATACAGTAATGTGCTCAGCAACTGTGAGCAAATGTCTGCCTTACCCAGAGCAAAAGTATTCAATCTAGCTCACTGCTAAATACCCAAAAGTCAAATATTTCTGCTTCTCATGGTCCACGGTGCACAGACCTATCAGGGAAATACCAGTGCTTAAAATTCATAGAGAGAGAAGTATGAGGTCATTTCCCTACAGCTCCCTCAGGCTCCACAGCATTGCTTGTCCTGCACTGGAATGCACTTAATGGGCACAGGCGTAACTTTGAGATTTGGGCATCTCAACAGGCTGCCAGAATGAGGCTTTTGGATGCTCTGCCTGATGGCAGCCCCTGTAATTGTCACTTTGCCTGCTTAAGTGCACTTTGGTGTGACCCAGAGAGACATTTGGACAGACTGGGAATGATCCCAGGGGAGTTGTTCTTCGGTTAAATCACTGTACAGAAGAAAATGGATGAAATTTAGGCACCAAATAATTAGAGTCATGCAATTCAAGCTGCATGTTTGGTAATAATTTTCTCTTGTGAAAAAGAACAGAGCCTTGTTCTGTACCCATTTTCCCTAACTCTTCTCATCTTATTTCCTGTTGAACAAACAACACCAGACAAAAAGAGCAAAGTTTGCACCCCTTCATTTCACTGATGGAAAACTGGAATCTGGCCACAGTTGCCAAGCTTTCGATGTCGTCTTATGTATGTTGCTATAAATTCCAGATGAACAAAGTTAGGAGCCATGTAGGACATTCTGCCATGGCTCTGAAAAAAATGGAATACTTCTGGAGTGAGACCATGTATTTCCTCACGTATTGGCACGCACACGCATGGAAAAAACACAACCAAAAAAACCCCAAGTGTTGACCTATATACATTTTTAAGCATATTTATACTTTAATATAGCCCTCTGGAACGTGATTGACGATTTTCCATGTGACTCATAATAATGCAAATGACCTTTGTCATGAGCTTAGAGCCCCAGTTTTAGATAAACATGGCCAATTCAGCAGGAGATGCATTGCAGGCAGTTCAGACTGAAACCTGGAGGTGCATCACATCCCTCTTTCTCTCTCAGCTTTCCTCTGGCTTTCAGAGAAGTTTAAGAAACTGCAAAAACTGAAAAATTCCATTTTTAAAGTTGGGCTTCTATTGCATGTTTTTATTTCCCTTCAGACTTGTTGTTTTGACACAGTTATGGCTTTTTCTGTAGCCTTGGGCTACTTTTTAGGTCTTTTCCTCCTAGGTAATACTTTTAATTTTGCCTATGTGTCATTCACTCCTTCTAAGTGATAGAAGGTTCTGCCAGAGATGATGTTGGCTCCACTCTGAGCTCCAGCCAGTTACTGACTTGCTCTGCATTGCTTTTTGCTTATACTAGTGCAAAAGAGGAAATCTTGCAAATATATTTTGAAAGCTTTAAAGATGTTCTTGGTAACAGCAGAGTCATCGTTAAATGAAAGCACTTCTATTTATTGTATGCAAGTGCAGTCGTGTTGTTTGTGGCCTTCGTACCCAATGAGCAAGAAATCCATTGTACTTGTACTTTTAATTTTGCATCTCTGTGAGCAATGTTCTCCCAGGGGGCTTGCAGAGGAAACCTGAAGCATAATCTTGATTTCAGCTGCAATGCAGAAATACGGCTGCTCCTGGTGACCGTGCGCGCGACCTTCACGTACACGTTGGCTTTTATTTGACTTCTGAAGACTCCTTTTGGAGCTTTTTTTGGCTGCTGGCTACAAAACACAACCTAGAAGGCTTTAGAATGTGAAAGAAGAGTCACTTTCTTTAGATGAGGGGATATTCCATCCCCTTCTCAGGAGGAGAGAAAAATAGCTCACTCTCAGAGATGGCTGATATTTGTGTGCCAACCTTTATTGTCACAGCAAGCAGACAGTGGTGATATGGGATATATTGCAGGCACACCTCCTCGTCCTTGTTTTCAGAATGGCATAGGCAGTTTAGGAAACAGGAAAATCTTTCCTAAATGTGAAAATGCACTAGTCTCACCACAGACCTCTGCCACAGAAGTCAGCCTGCACCAACTTCAGGCACCAACCCAGAGCGGTGTTTGTGGACTCCAGCACCTGGGCTGTGCTCCCTGGCTTCTCTGGGAGTCAGGGGCTTGAGAATTAGCACATGTTGTGAGTCTGGCTCTCTGGTACCTGCTGAGTCTCTTTACCTGGCAGGGCACTTGCAATGGTGATTTTGTGTGTGAGCCGTGTCTGCAGCTGGAGTGGGAAGCAGCATCTGGACTGTGCAAGCACAAAATCCAAAAGGAAAAGAGCCCCCATGTTTCATCTTGGCACAGTTCATCCCTGAGATTGTTGGAGCTGTTGTTCACACCATCTCCAGCACGGGAGGAAGCGGCTGAGTGACCTGCGTTCCTTCCCTCCTGGGAATGTGTCTCACCACGAGGCCTCTCAGGGTGTTTGTGCAGCTCCACAAATGTGCTGATCCCACGGCTGTGCTGTCGCACTGCCGGTGACACACCGGGTGTGCTCTCCTGCCCTGTGCTCCGCTGCTGAATTGCCATCACCTTCCCTCACTCACGGAGGGTAATCGCAGTAGAGCTGTGCCTTGGAAACAGGGCAGTGCTCCTGAGCTTGAGGGGAGGTAACTGAATAACTTCTTAGGGTAGAGGCTGGAAGAGAGATCTTTCTTTCATGCTTATACATTTCCAATCTTTCTTTATTTTTTCTTTTCTTTTTACCAATCTTTCTTTTTTTCTCTTTTTAATTAGACAACATATTCACTGATGTCATCACTATTAATTTGTATCTACCAAACCCTGCCATTACTCAACACTTCATTCCTTTTCTTATTTATGAAGTTCAACACTTTAAAACCCCAGAGGATGAGATCTGGCTTTAGGGGACAGCCAGAATCTGTAATGAATGAAAAATTCATGTATTTCATCTCTCAATGTAGTTAATTAGCCATTGATCCAAGGACTTCGGTGGGAGCATGACGAGCTGGGAGCCATGAGGACAAAGGCATCTGGGTGGGGTTGGTGTAGGATGTGTTGACTTTGGGTGAATTAAAAATGGGTTTGATATTTGGTGCTCCCTTAAGTTGTGATTGTGCTGCTGCTGTGCACTTAAGCCTGAACAGGGGCGTGTGACCAGTCCCATGGATTTCAGTGGATTGATTTCTGTGACGAAAGTCAAGTACACACATTTTGGTAGGATCCGGAGCTTTATTTAGGATTCTCTTGGAAAAACAAGCAGGCAAGCAAAGTGTTAGTAGTCATCTGCTGCAATATTTCCAGCAAAATTTATTTGGGTGCAGAGAGAGTAAATATTTTGCTCACAATACCATCCAGGCTCAGATGTGCAAACACAGCTATCCTGTTGAGTTATGCTCTCAGGGCTGTACACATAAATAGTAACAATTCAGCCAAGGTTTCAAAGCTCTTCACAAAGGCAGGGAAGTATTATCTTCATTTAGAGATGGAAAGGACTTTAGATGAGGTGCCCGAGGTCACAAAATAACTGTATTAGATTTGAAACCTGAGCTTACTGTCAACCAAAATTGAAATGTAATTGTCTCTGTTCAATTGTAACTTGATTTTCATCTGCCGATTAATGTTCAGATTTAATGGGTAAGAAGGTCAAATCTTTCTAACGGAAACATTTGTAGTCAAATTCACCGTCTTTATCTAAGCCTCATTTTTAATCACTTGCAATTTATAGCTCCACTAATTGTGACTAATTACACCACTGTGCTGTTAAGGTAACTTAATTTCATTACAGATTTTTGATGTTCATGGTTTCCAGCTTTATTGCTGTCAATTGAAGCCCTGGCTGGACAAAAGCAACCCTGTGGTGGGGGTCTCAAATATTCTCCTTCACCAGGAAGCCTCTGGGATCTCAGGAATGGTGTCCTAGGACAGAGCGACGCTCTCTGCTTTATAATGTCATGATGTATTTAAAAATGCTGCTTCCAGTATCATTTTTTAATTGTCACCTTTTGATCTCTCAGCATCTCTTGCTTCCTTGGAGCACTATGAACCCCCTTTGAGAAGTAGCAAACACAACACTGACTCCAAACCACACGTGGGGCTGGAAGGCAGATAATTTCATCTGATTACATTAATATTTTATTGGAAGCAGAGTGACAAATTGGAGACTGATTGCAAACAGCAGACAATCACTGACTATAGAGAATCCTGGCACTCCACTGGCACTTCAGATGCTTTAAGGAGCTGTTCCAAATCTGCAGGAAAATGGTTGAAACATTTTAATTCTGTAGTTTAAATTGCATCACTCACTTAACCAGCTATTTTGACTGTGATTATGAAAACACTGTGATATGCTTAGAAAAACCTTGGAAGGCCTATAGCAGTGTGTGTTACTAACAGACTTGTATGTTTTCCTTATCATTTTCACTACCAGTAATTTATTTTAAACCAATAAAAATACACCTATTTTGTTTCAATTGCAAAGCATTTTTAGCTTGACTCAATCAGATTCTTTTCCCAGAGCCACACGAGGTAGGAGATTATTAATGACTTTTTCTTTATTATCCATTCCTCTGAAATGGTTACTTTAATTATGGCATCTTGATTTAATATATGTGAAAGCATTTTGTAACAGAAACCTTCACTATTTATAGAATGACTTTCACTCTTTCCTGAGATGCTGCAGTCAGGTCTTATTAGCAAAGTACAGCCTAATCCTCCAAGCATCTATCCACAGCTGTTCCCAGATTTAGCAGCTCAAAAATGCTGAATAACGAGGATGCTGCAAATGCTCACCGAATTTTGAAGGGATTGCTTTGGGTCAGTGTGACGCCTGTGAAAGCCTCAAGTGAATTGCTACTTTTACTGAATCAGAACGATGCACAGTTGGGAAACACGGCTTGGATCAGAGGGACAAACCTCTGTCACTGTGCTGTGGGGACTCAGCTCAATGTGTAAGTAAAACCAACAGCTGAACCCAAACCCCCAATCCAAGGGGATAGGTAGAGAGTCACCAATCCCAGCTGGAGTTTGTATTCCAGCTCTCCCAGGCCCCACGGAGGTGAGAGGGGCTCTGCCAGGAGTGCAGTGTGTGGGTGACATCCCCAGGCTCCAGCACTGCTTCAGCCCCCAGCTCATGCAGATCCCCAGCCTCTTCTGTCTTTCCGTGGAGATCAAAGAGTGCCTAAAGGTTCAGCCAGAAGTCTGAGCAGACATTTACAGTCCTCAAAATAAACTACTTCAATTTTCATAAGTAAATCCTTCAGAAAATTTGCTGCTCTTGCCTGAATCTGTGATAGTTTAAAAATTCTTATTGTGGTGAGATTGCACTTTCTATGACTTACAGGTTCTATGAGAGGGAAATGTCTCCTGTCCACCAGCATGGGAGGTAAAACTCTAAACACAGATAGAATAGGTATTTTCACATATTTATTCTTGCAAAGGAAATCCTCCTAACTTTGTGCTTCCCTCAGTAGGGTTGCTGACAACTTTTACCATACCGTGTTGGTGAAATTCTCCATCAGTGTCTCTATCCTCTGTTGCCTAAACCAGCAAGTTTTTAGTTTGTTGTTGATACCCTCGTAAAGAATTTTCAGGTTTGTTGGAGTGTTTGCTATGTTCTTTGTATCAGATCCTGAAAGAATTTCCTAGCAGGCCAGACCTGCTAATTGATTTAATTCTTGGAGATTTTAAAAGCAATCCTGGCTGCACTTACATGAAGAATAAATATGGTTGAAAATAGGTAATAACTTTACTCTAAAGATGAAAAACATTTTCAAATGCAAAAGTAAGAGATTTTCCTTGCAATACAGAGGTAGATGATCAAAACTCTAGCAGGAAGTGGAAAACTTACACGCTTATCAAAAGATGGAAAGGGATAAGGAAGAGTAAAAATGCTTTAGATCAGATTTGGAATTTGATTCATTCAATAGTGGGTCAAGAACCTAATCAGCTGCAGGATAAATGCTTTACTGTCATGCCGATATGAATGTGTCCCCCACCACAAATCTGAAATTTGTTACTTACTGTGTGTTTTGGTATGTGTAAAAATTAGTTCTGTCTGTTGCAAAGTTGAGCAGTGCTGAACCTAAACCTAAATATTCCCCCCAGGAAATCTCCAGTCATCTTAATCATGTGCTTAAATTATGCATGTGAGACTGGGGAGTCTGGAGATTATTGCTTAGGGACTGGCATCAATGTAAGTGTATTATTAGGATGGATAAATTACACCCAGCAGTACCATTATGGCATCCCAGTTTGCCAGGTTCTGTCTTATCTCCAAAGGCTGAGTTCAGGGCTTAGGGAGGCTGCAGTTACAAAGTTCCCTCACATTCTTGAAGTCCATTTTATGACAGGCCTGAACAATGTGTCAGTGTAAAGCCTGAGATCGCTCCTTATTCTTTCACAAGCTGCCCCCATCTCTTTTGTACGTGTTTCTTTGCATACAGCAGGAGACAAAAGCATTACAGCCACACACAGAGACAGGCATGGAGTCAACACATGGATAATGTATTTCACAAGTATTCCTTGCTACTGCTAAGGCTCTGTGGGACAAAATATGAAGAATTATGAAGACCAGATTTTAAATTATTCTATCTGCTTATAGTTTCTCACCTACACAGGATCAGCTTGTTGACTGTTCCAGTCCTTTTCAGGTTGTATTTAAGCTTTGGTTTTGTGGCTTTTTCCTGGTTTAAGTTTTCCTGCTTCTGTCTCATAGATTAAAAATCTCCTGGCAGTTTTGTGTCGAAGTTGTGTGAGTTTGGCAGTGTTGGGAAAAAACCAACACAAACAAAGAGCAAAGAAAGATCATTTGGGGTGAAATTGCATTGGACTCCCTGCTCTCCTCCCTGGGTGAGCTCCTAGCTCTTGGTTGCTCTCTATGGCAGTGTCTAATCAAGCTCTGAGCTGAGGAACCTGCATAGGTGGCCACAGAGAATTGTTTTCATGGAAACTCAGTTTAATATCCTGTCACTTTTGTTTATTATTTTAATAGAGCAGGATTTATTCTGTAGTCACAAACTTCACATTATATTTGCAATTGTAATATTATTTGAAAGTGGTGCTCCAAAAACTCATCATTTGGGAAGTTAATGGGAGCTGTTCCAGCCAGTCGTACTGATACAAAAGTGTGTTTGCACCAAGAATCTGGGAACACATGAGCACAACTCCACTGAAATGAGAATTCTCACTGTGTTTGATGGTCAGGAGTTTGGTCACAGGGGATATGACACTTCTTGTGTGCTTCATCTTTGTTTTCAGCGAGTCTCTGATCAGGAAATAGAGTTCATAATATATAATTTATGTGATTGTTTACACTGTGGGGCAGCAGTAGCAGTGCATCATTTGCAAGTGGTCTATAGATAGAAACGTCTTTGCTTGAATTAGTGGTCAAATTAGTAGTATTTGTTCAAATCAGCTCGTGAAGAATTAACAAAGGAAAACCAAGAGGCCAAATGAATCCATTTAACACCCTATTGCAAGCAGTTCCCCCTTCTCTAGTATTTATAATTTCAGTGCTCTGTTGTTGGTATCCTATCACATAAAAAAGCAATCATACTTTTTTGTGGAATCCATGGTCTTATTTGTAGGAAAGTAATCTCCACTACCAGGCTCACAGATGTCTGGAGCTATTTGATTCCATTTCTCTTGGCAGAAGGTGTCCCTGGTTTTCTGTGCAGGAGGAGGGGGGACAGGCAGTGCTGGGAATGCAACTTACTTACAATGCTGCCTCTTTTCCTGTAGGATTGACAAAAATTGTTAGCTGCAGCATGACTGCATTCTCACATCCGGTACTGCTCTTATTTATTAGGCCACACCTGATTAGAGAACATGGAAACATTTCATCCTGGTGGAGATGTTCTCATGTTACAGCCTGATGCTGTGCAAGGTGCCACAACCCTTGTTCTGCCGTGGACATGGGTGTTGGGGCATGGAGATGACTGATGTGAGCACTGCAGCCGTCCTGCTCCCCTTCCTCCTGCCAGGAGGCTTTGTGGCTCCGGGAGTATCCCTCCCAGTGCCCAGCCAGTGCTGGGTGGCCTCACCTGCAGCCCTGGGGTGCAGCCCCGCGGGAGCAGCGGGGTGCCTGCGGAAGGCGTGCGAGGCTCTGCGGGCTCTGCGCAGACAAGAGAAGGGATTGTGGATTCAGTCACCCCAAATGGCTTGTGGCAAGCCAGGAGTTACTGCGAAACTCACTGGCAGTAAAGCAGCAAAGCCCTGGGGAAGGATGTGGGGGAGGCAGTGGCGGTGCTGAGGCTTTGACAGGCTGCTGAGCTAATCAGCCCATCGGCTGCTGCAAAGGTCGTGTCACGGAGCTGCCACAAACCTCCTCCTCTGAAGTTCTCTTGTAAGAAAGCTGTAAAACTCCAATTCAACCCTGTATTTTTTTAACACATGTATGAGCAGCAGATATTCTCACAGCACATCCCACGGAATTCTCCCTGCCTTCTCTATGGGAGCATGGGGTCTTTGTATGTTGGAGTTGACACCATTTGTAAGGACACAGCACCATGTGCTGCAGGAGGGTTCCCACAGCTAAAGCACCCAAAAGGGTTCGGTTCTGCTGGCTCTCACAGCCTCTGGAGCTGGACAGACCCACTGGAACCAGCTGTGGGCACTGGACTCTCCTCAGAGCACCCTGCGGCTGATGCCCAATGCCGGCACCCTCCGCAATCCTGTGGGTGACCCTCAGCCAGCACCGACCCTTCTCTCCACCCTGACCCCCCAGCAGGGTGATGGTCACCCTGCTCCAGCCTGTCCAGCCTGGAGGTGGCTCTCAGGATCAGTCCTTCTCCTCAAGCCCATCTGAGGCCTGAACCTGCTCTGCAGGGAGCCCAAGGCCTGAGGGCAGCATCTCCCTGAGGACCTGAGCAGGTGCTTTTCCTTCTCCTCTGTTCTCTCTCTGTGAGTACAACTGTGTTTAACCTCTGCCAGCCACAGGCTGCGTGTCTCTGGGATTTTCCTGGGCTAATACTGCTCTAGAAATCATATTATACGAGATAATAATCTTTGAGATAAGAGATGTTAATAACATATTCTGTGAAACCAATGTTCCATTTCCACTCTGTTTTCAGCAGAAACCAAATACATCCCATTGAACCCAATGAGAACTGTAGCCAGCTGCCTTGACAGGGCACACTGGAAATACAGCTCATTTTTCCCCTCCTCAAATACACAGAAGGTTTATTGATAATATTTTCTGTTAGCCTAAAGCATCTCTTTTAGAAACAAGTGTCTCTCTTGTGGCTCTTTATCGGTGTCACTTCAACCTGAAATATTTGCAGAGCAGACCAGGAGTGCTTTCCAACCCACTTTGTGTAGATTTAAATGTATATATTATGCGGGGCAAGAGGGGATCAGACTCAGTGGAGTATCTTCAGAAATAATTGAAAGCAGGACTTGTTCCCAGTACTTTGTAAACAGTAGCAATAACTCTTCACGTTTCACACACTATTTGAGCTTTTAAAATTCTGCTGTGCCATTCTGTGGCCAGGAGTGAAAAGTGAAATCCTTTCAGATCTCTTATGATTTAGCAGACAGCTTTAAGGGGTAAATCTGAGATGAAGAGGAATAATTAACTTTTTCAGAAGTCACTTTCAGCCAGGGGAATTTAAATCTTACTTTTAATCTTTGAAATTGACCATGAACTTTGCATTCATTTTATGTTGTATAAAATTATGTGTTATAATATATAAGTAAGCAGAACTGCACTGTGGACAAAATGAAGTGTGGAAAGTGTTCTGGAGGAGATAGAAGCAAGTAAATGTGAAGTATATGAAAAATCTAATCAATACGATAACAATTTCAAAATAAAAACATTAGCTGCTAGAGAGTCCAATAAATCACATCGGTTGTGTGGAGCAGCACCACTGGATGAAATTATAGAGTGGTGAGAAGCAGAACACATCAAACACAAATAATCTCTCCCTCTTGTTTATTTGGGTTTATAGTTGAAGGTGTAGGAATTGCTTTCCTCGCCAAGATGGGGAAAAGGAGGAAAGGAGCACATGTAGCAATCACAGCACAGCACAGTCTGAGCCGTGCCACAGGTTTACAAAATGTCACACTCTGCCATGGCAAATGAGCCACTGTCATACCCTTAAACAGCTCTTTTGATCTCTCCTAATGCACAAATTATGGTTGTTGTCACGTCTTATTACTATTATCTTGTGGAAGATTGAAATGTTTTGCTCTCTGATGGCAAATTCCTAATAATTTACCTGCCTGAGACACAAAGAAAGAAATTAGGTAGAATGCCTGGAGTTGTTTAATGTTCCCTCCGTGGTATTTAATACACTTTGCTACAGGGATGCATGTTGAAAATTCAATGTATATATTTCCAGGACAAACTATATGGCCTTGGTTTGATCTAAAGCCCATGTGGCACCAGAGGAACCTGTTGGAGGGGACAGACAGTGCAGCTTTTTGTCATTTAGCCAGCACAGATCAACAGGATGGCTGTGATACTTTCAGGCTGTGCTGAGAGGAAAATGAGATATTGGATGTTGTGCTGCTCAGCCAGTGGTAAAGGTGTCATGGTGTTGCCTTTCCCTGGTCTTAAAATTAAAAGTCAGACACGGTTAAAGGGGGGAAAAGGGGGTTTTTACCTTGGTATTTATTTAAGGATCTTTAGGTGTGCCGAAATACACATCGAAATGCACCCTGAAAATGCACACACACACAATAGATCGTGTATACAATTATAGGCCTTGCAAATTAGCGTATCTACCAAAGACTCCCCAATGAGAGGCTCAAAGGAACCCCCCATTCTAAAGAGTCCCCCCCTGGATGGGCCTATCTCAGTTTACAGGACATGTTCTAGAGAGGACCTTGGTGTTTAGGGCTTTCTGACCCCCAGCGCGAGGCCTTCACGATGTTTGGTCTCCTGGCTTAATGGAATATCGGGTCTCAGCTAAGTTATCAAACTTAAGAAGCTACAAGTACGCATGCTAAAAGCACTGAGGATACATAAAAGCCATATAAAAGGGTATATAAAAGGGATGTAAAAGAAAAGGCAAAAAATCATCATGGCATCAATGGCGAAAATGGTGACAGTAGCACAGTGTCCCTCCCTGGAGGGTGGGTCATGCCATGCCAGCAAAATTAATTTTTGCAGCATTTTAAAACAAACCAAACACTAATCCCTTGCTTGTTTCAGTCCTTCAGTCTGTCAAACAAACAGGAAAGATGAAAAATAGAAATCCATAAGGTAGAGCTCAATCAGCAAGGTGGCAATTTTTACATGGCTTGAAGGCAGGATGTGGATGCCCATGCCTGGGAGCAGTCTGTCTAGGATTATCCAAGCAAAAACACCTTGGAGGAAGTTGCTTGGTCGTGTTTCCCATGTGTTTGGAGGAAAATGCTTTATAAGTGGTATGTTTGCTTGCACCCCTCCAGCAGGCAGGACATAGCCGAGTAAGGGTGTGGAGAGGGCTTCTCATCTCCAGGGGGAAAAGTCCATTCCAGGGTAGGGAGTGGAAGGAAAACTACTGGAGCACTGGGAACAGTGCAGTGTTCCCAGATCAGCCACTGAGGAGTTTTGTCTGGGCAACTTTCTAAAGAGTATCAGAATATAGATCACGCTGTCCAAAATTAACAGACTCCTCAACCACTTCAGTTTATTAACATTCCTGGCAATGCCCTAGAAGCTGAAGTAAGTTTGGTGAATTCCATCGTGCTTCTTAAGTGGAGAGAACACTTCCTAAGCAGTTTTATTGTCCTTTTAATGTCTGAACCTGAGACTATTAGAGCTGCAAAATGATTTACGATGATGTGCTAAACTGGAGTAATTTCAGCAATTTTATTAAGCCCTTTGTGGATGAAATGGACAATTGCTGGGGCTGTGTTTTCTTTGAACACTCTCCCTGTGCCTGTGCAGAACACGTGCGCAGCTCCTCAAGAAGTGGGGATGCAAACCATATGGTAGAGCCTGGGATGCCAAAGTGCATTTCTAACCTCTTAGTGGTAATTTCAATGTGTTACAGCAGTGTCTCCCAAAACACTGAGAAACTCTTCCATGGTTTTAATGTGTGTTATTTCTCATAGTGAAATGATCTGTCAGTAACTGCAGTGATTAGGTTACTGTTCCTAAGGAACAGCGGTCTCACTTTATTCCCTATCCATATTTTCCTTCCTGTGGCTCCCAAGGATCATTTCCTTTGAGGTAATGTTTGCTTAAGCTCATGTGATTTTATTTCTGGATATTTTTCTCTGTAATTACCTGTGGGACAGTTACTTTTGACAAGATTTTTACATACAGAAATGTTACTATCTAAATATGGTTTCCCTTTGAAATTCAGTTGAGGCTTTTCAGTTGTATTTTTCACAGTGTCCCAAGAAGACACATGTTTAGGAATGTGCAGTTCTCTGGTTCTGCAGGATCTATTATTTTTATTATTCACTAACTGAATTACAGGTTCTTTGGGGAAAGACATATTTTGAGCAGTTCCTTACTGAGTTTGAGTCACCATCTGTGAGGTGCTGGGATACAGAGAGCAGAGCAGGTACAGTAACAGGCACTGAACTGAGAGTAGGACATGGAGAAATGCTCAGGTCAAACATTCACTGATTCCCTTTAGCATAAGAACCTGGTAATGCTCAACATTGAGGACATCTCTGGCAAACAGGTACTCTGAATTTAGCACAAAATCTTCCATTAATACTGAATTCTCAAATGCAGTGTTAGTACTGCTTCCTCTACTTTTCTTTTCTTACAGTCGTTGAATACTGCTTTTGGTTTTCTCCTCAGTTTGGAAATCTGATTTTCTTTCCTGGCCGGTGTAACACAGGCTGTCACCAGGGTAATTAACAAAGCACGAGGGATAATCTACGGACTTTTTCAGTTACCTTTGAAACTGTGAAAAGCCAATTCTCTTCCACTGCTTTTCCCAGTTTTGGAAATGCTCCTCAATGTTCAGTCAGTTGTAACTGTACATAAAATCAAAGGATCCTCAGGATCAACACCTTAGAAACCAAATAAATCTAAAATTCACTCGACCTGAGATGGAAGACCCTAAAAAGAAGTAAAAGACAGTGCTACATATTCATGCGGTTTTACAGAAATGAATATCAGAGTGATGAAAAGTGTGTTTGAGTGTAAAATGCCCGTGTTCAATTATCTCTTTTCAAAAATTCACAGGGCAGCACAGCAGCTTATCAGCTTTTTGGGAGCACAGTTCAAGGGAAAAGATGTTCTGTCTCTGGGGCCGTCCATGGTTGCTTTTCAGTGGCTGTGAACAGGTGCTGCACAGGTAGGATTCATCAGACAAACGTATTTAGAGCTCTGTCAAGTCCATGATAGCTAAGAAAAATTGGTAAGGCTTGGGTTTTTTCCTTCTCTCTCTTTCTCTCTGAGGGGTGCATGTTAAATTTTATATCTTGTTTGAAAACTATCATCACTGTGAAGAGTTTAACTTCACCATAGAGTTTTGGACCATATAGGAGGTGGTTCCAGGAATGGAGGGTTGTCTGCTTTTAGGGGAGAAGAAAAAGCAATTCCCAGCAATCTGTTGAAATTTATTAGAGTTTTTGTTATAACAAGGCCATCGGCTGCTGCTCTGGGTGCCATGGAAACAGGTATTGCTGCAAACAGGGGAGGCTGCTTTCAATCCATTCCAATTTCAGAAAAAATAAAAGAAAGAAAAGAAGGTTTTGTGGGATGTTTAAAGGACTCTGCCTGTGTCTTTAGCAGTGCACATGGCCGCTGCCCTGGCAGAGGGACAAGGGGATGACAGACACCTCTGACTGCTTCCAGTCTCATGAAACAAAACTGGAGCAGCTCTCCGCGATCTCTAATCATAAATAAATGGGCAAATAGGGGTATGGCTGGTGAGCAGCCCAGCCAGAGTGGAAGGTGAAGGGATTTCCTTTCTAATTCTCTTTTGGTCCATGATGCAGCTTGGACTGCAGGTCGGGCTTTCTGCAGCTAATCTGGGCCCAAACCAGTCAATTCCAAATGATCTTCCACAGGAGAGAAGGAAGAGGCAGGAGAGCACTGACATCACCTTGAACTCCTGCATCTGTACTCAACCCAATTTTAGATCATTTTACATCTTTCAGTGCAACCCCCTCTCCATATTCTTTGTAAAATACCATAACAAGCAATTTCTCACTCCAAAAATAATCTGTGGGAATCAGCATGGTGATTTTCCCGTTAGAAGCCCAGTAAGTGCCTTGTGCAGCAGCAGCATTCAGAGAGCATCTGTTGGGATTGTTGTCATAGAGATCCCAGGATTGCTGCACTAAATGTATAAGAGACCACGCAACAATTTATGTGCAAAGTTTTATAGCTCTAATATATCAGCTGGAGATTTCCATCTGAAGTTTCCTCAGCTTTCCTTGCTGGGTGGGAGGTGGGGTTTTCCCTCAAAACTCAGAGAATGAAATTAGGGAGATGAATGGGAGATTTTTGTAAGACCTTACATGTTAACAGTCATCTTAAAATATTGTGAAGTTGATAGTGATCACACCTTTCTGTAAGATTAATGAAAAATCCAGATTTCTCTCTGGACTGCACATGTATTGTTTGCTCTTCATGTTATTCAGTAATAGACTAATTTATTATGCTTAAGCTGATGTTTTTCCAATTCCTTTACATTTGACTCTTACTGTTTCTGGGCTTATGTGAAGATGAAGCCAAGAAGACATTCTGGAGCAGCATATCCTTGCACTCCATGCTTTATCCATTTATTTCTATTTTCCATGATTTTCAAGGTATTCTGGAAAATAATTTAAATAAATCAGCGCATAGAGCTGTATTACAAACCTTGAAGAAAACCTAAATAACTTCGGCAGGTCATAGAAAAAATATTTTTAAAACTATTAGCTGTCTGTCAAGTTGCCCACTGCAGAGCCTTCAGCTGATTAGCTGCTTTCTGGCCTGGTAGAAATCAATTGCACAGAAAACCTTGAAAGCAAATCATTGGATGTAACATGGAAAACCTGATCTTTTTTAGGATATGGAGAAAGTTTCTGGAGAACAATAGCATTTATTTACTGATAACTTCCAAGGCTGGCTGCTTAATTATGTGTTGGCCCTGGCGAGTCTCAATGTTTGTAGGGACAAAGATGTGAGTTTAACTGTGCTGTAAGTGGGAGACTGGCTCTGCTTTGGGTTTCTAGCAAATCTGATGCTGCCTCATCCAAACAATCACGGAAGCGACATGCCAGACTTGGCATAAAGATGTGCTTGGTGAAATCCCCCTGGGGTGAAGGAAAAGCTGTGATCACTTTTGTCTGTCTGCAAACGCTAAAGAGGGATAAGAGACCCCCCTGGGGTGAAGATCTGCTGGCTGTAATCTCCAGCTGGGCAGGAATTGGGCATTTATTCTGAGTTTCATCAACTGTC
This sequence comes from Oriolus oriolus, assembly GCA_013400235.1. Taxonomy (NCBI): domain Eukaryota; kingdom Metazoa; phylum Chordata; class Aves; order Passeriformes; family Corvidae; genus Oriolus; species Oriolus oriolus. The sequence continues at coordinate 400,855 of VXBT01001766.1, read as the reverse complement.
ACATAGCACAGGGGGACAGGCAGGCAGAGACAGGCTCTCGTCAGCCTGAGCTGGGAGGTAACAGACTCCACCACAAGATTTGTTTGTTCCAGGACAGGAACCCTAAAACTGCTGTCACACCAAAGCCTGTCTCAGCCCCTTGGTGGGTGCAGAGCTGCAGTGGGAGCTGAGGCTGGGGCACAGTATCCCTAGGCTAGCCCTGGGCTATCCCTGGGCTTTCCCCACCCAGTGGGTCACTGGACAAAACCAATAAATCATGAGCTCTTGCAGCTTGCACAGCTCTCTGCTGCCTGACACAAGCCGTCCGTATCCATTGTAAACACAGGACTGCACGTGGCAGTTCAGGCAATAGGTGAGGGGAGGCCCAGAAAGCCAAGGACTCTGGGGTCTTGTGAATACCATTACCAAACCCAGGGGGCTTAATCCTGCTTGTTTGGGGTGGGAAAGAGCATGGACAGGGCACCTGTGGAAACGAACCGGGGATCACTTTGTTCTGATCTCTTGGACAGCACCTGAATATCATTGCTACACATCCCTTCCTGTTAGGGACAACCCCTTCACTTGGATTTCATCTACCATATTGTGTGAACATGACATTTAAAATCTCTGGGTTTAGGAGATGCATTTTGCTGCAAGGGGTTCAAGGGAAATATTTCCTTTGCTCTTCCTTGTCTCTCTCTTTTCACTGGCAGGGACTGGGGTCGTGGTAATGAGATGGCCAGGAGGGAGGAGCAGAGGGTCCATCATTTGATCCTACAGCAGCTGGGATGGAAGGGCTTGGGTTGTGTTCCGTGTTCCCCGTTCCCACAGCTCTTCTGGGCTAATACAAAATGCATAACTAAGCTCTGTCAATTATTTGAAAAGTAAAATAGCAATTAGAGGGGAGAAAAAAGAAGGATGAGAAGCCTTTGGCATGTTATCACTCTTCCTGCCGGGAGACGATTAAGCAAAGCGAGCGGCAGCTGTGGGGAGCCACCAGCCATCCTTCAGCACGGGATCACTGTCACTCACTGCAGATACCATTGCTTTCCTCAGCTGGGATGTTCCATTTATTTCAATTACTGGGCGCAGTTTAGCTGAGGAAATATTTGCTTGTTCCTTTGGTTTTACATCTCTCCTGTACCTGAAGTTTTTGGTACTTGTCTCATCATTAATATTTCTTACCACCGTGTGTCTTCTTCATCAATGAAGGTCATTCCCTATCAGCTCCCACACCTAGAGAGGCATCATCCATCTTTCCAGGACAGTGTGAGGTACTCAGCCATACCTGTCTGTCTGACTCCTGTTTGTCTTGCCATCTGTCTTGTTCCCATGTGTAACATCTAATTAACACCTGTGGTAATTAATAATGCTGTGGGGTCTTTTCTATTACCTATTATTGATGTCAGCGGGAATAAATCAGCATATTGAACACAAAGGGAATTGTGGTATTCGGTGACAGAGAACATAAAAAATGCACTTACAGATTTTAAATACTCATAAAATAGAAGGCAAGGACCATAATTTTTAATAGAAGATTTTGTATAGTGAATAAAACTACATTTTTCTACTTCTTTGTGGAGTACTAATGGGGCATTGTGTAGCTGAGGTCCCTGCACACACAGAAGACAGCTCAGTGATCAGTTCACGGCAGCTGCCTTGGAGAAATAGTTGATTTGTATTGTTTTTCAGTTTAATTATTTGCAGGTTTTGACAGTGGTGTTTGGCTTTTTGAAATTGTTAATTTGAAATGTATTGGTCCGTAAAAAATTGCAGACTAAAGGTTGAATGCAATTATTCTCCATGGATAGTCTCAGAGCAAAACATTTGGCCATTGATGTCATAGAACATGGTTTCTGCCACCAACTCCTCAGATGATCACAAACAGGAGTATTCCTGGCTTAAAAGTCAGACTGATTTCTGTTTTTTTGCAAAATAATTCATTTTAGTGATTAAACAGACCTTTGCTTTTAGGTCCCCCAAACGTGTAGGGGAGCAGTGCCCCAGTGGCACCAAAATCCATGCCTTGTGTATGAAACATCCAGGGAAGTGGTGATGCCATGATGATTTTTTGCTTTTTCTTTTATACCCCTTTTATACCCCTTTTACACGCTCTCTTATATAGCTTTATATGTTCTTAGTGCTTTTAGCCCACATAGTTATAATTCTTTAAGTTTGATAACTCCTCGTAGACCTAGTATTTCATTAAGCCTAGAGACGAACATTCTAAAAACCCCAGACCCCGAGGGCCTCTCCAGAACACATTCTGTAAACAAAGCCAGGCCCAGCCAGGGGAAGGTTCCTCGCTGAGGGGTCTCGCTGGAGTCCCTCCCTGGGCAATCTTTGATAGATGTGCTAATTAGCAAGGCCTGTAATTGCACACACATCACATCGTGGGGGGCCATTCCTTCGGGGGGCATTTCGATGTGCATTTCAGCGCACCTGAGGATCCTTCAATAAATAGCGAGGTAAAAATCCTTTTCCCTCTTAAGTGTGTTTAGCTCTCTTAATTTTAAGACCAGGAAAAGGCATCAGTGGAGTATTGATACCAGCTGCCAGGAGATTTGCCCCAGAACCAGACAGGAACACAGCCAGCGGCTGGAGCAGGAATTCCCATCCCCCGCAGTTTCCCTGTGCTCAGCACCACCCACAGACACGTTGTTTTGTTATTCCACACACATTTGAGCCAGCAGCAATAAGCACTTTACCCACTCAGATCTAAGAGATAACACAGCAATAGTTGCCTAAACTCTGTTATTTTGTCTAGGATGCTTTAACAGAATTTCAGGAAAACCTTGCCCTTCACTAGTGCTGTTGAGCTTTCCAGGAGAATACCACAGAATGATTCCCAATTTTTAGTCCTCCAAAAGCTGAAGATATTTTACTAATTTAATTCCTATTCTGCTTACATTTTCATGCAGGACCAGGTTTCCCATTGTTGAGAGATATTTCTTTTCAGCTTAGGTAATTTTTTTTAGAGAAAAAAAAGTCTTTCTCATGCTGGGAGCCGTTTTATAGAAGAAAAATTACCTTTTCCACCATCAACTTTTCCAACTCCTTTGCGAAGATGAATTAAATCTGAATCTGTCTCAATTACTTAGGGATTGTATTGCATTGTAACTAATCACATTTCATTATTTTTGTAGATTAAACATAGGGACTGGCAGTGTGACTTCAGAGCTCAGCTCTGGGTTTCTGAACTTGAGAGAAGAAGTGAAATCATTTTTTGTTTGCTGCTCTGTGTTGCTTTGAATGCAAAATCTTAACAGGGCAAGAGGCAGTGTATAAATTGATTTTCAGGGAATTCCAGTTGTTGATTTTTGGGGGTTTGTTTGGTTGTTGGGCTTTTTTTTGTCCAACTGGACACAGTCCTAAGCAACCTGTTCTGACTGTGCTCTGAGAGATGATTGGACTGTAGGATCACCAAAGATGCTTCCTACTTCACCCTTTCCATGTGTCTGGGAATTCTCGTCAGGAAGAAGGTACAGACCTGCAGATGTCTGAACTCTGTGTTTATCACACATATCCTCTGCACCCACCTGGCCTGATTAGCCAAAAATTATGAAAAGCAAGGGAAATAGTGGGGGAAATGTTCCCAAAATTTCCATTTGCTTTCTGCTCTGATGGAGTTCAATGTTATTTAAATGTCACAAAAAATAATATGTGGAATATGATAAATGAGGTGCCCATTTCAACGAGCTTACACACCCAAAAACAAATGCTGTCCATGCATTTCTTAAATGTGATTTCAAAGAATTTTATTGCTCTTCCTCAGAATTTACAATTAAGTAAGCGCAGAAAAAGTAGATAAATCAAAAAGGCAGTGATTGGGACATTGCATGACATTTACTTTTTACATTTCATGCCTGACTGTTATGTTTTTATTCCATATTCTTTTGTCATATTTAAATGTTTAAGATAATTTTAATCCTGGCCGCAGCTTCCTGATGATTCCCCTCTAGTTCTTTTTTATCCCCACCTTTTCCAAACTCTATTGAAACCTCTTGCTGCAGCCTTTTCCTCGTGTCTTTCCAAACTTTCTTGGCTGCTGTGTTGCCACCCAGAGAAAGGGAAAAGTCATGGTTCAGAGGAAAATTCAATTATTGTATATACTGGTGGGTCACTTGTCCCAGAATTACTTAAATTAACTAACAGTGATTTATTTATTTTTAGAAGAAAAATGCTCTCCTCTTTTGTTTAAGTCACATGAAAGCAAAAGGAAAGATAAAATAGAAAGAGAAGACAGCACTTCTCTTTGCTGATGATGCATTTGATGGATGTCTCTCTGAGGACCTGACTGAACTCGGTGTTATACCCCCCAAATGAAGATAAATCATTAGTGAAGGGTTTGTGGAGTACATGCCCAAAATCAATTATGCTCACATGGAGATGTATTAATCAATTTCTTCCTGTTCAGTCTACCCAGCCTCTTTTAAATGGCTTTTTATCATTCCAAACACAGGTTACCTTTTTGAAGTGGTGGTGCCGTTCTGGTGGCTTGCATTGAAATCAGAGTTGAGCCTCGCATGTGAGGAGCCCTTTCACTCCTTCCCTATGCTCAGCCCAATTACCCTAACTCAGCATCATCCCATTTCTCCCAACAAAATCTCTGAGTCATAGGGACACTGACCCTTTCTGCAGAGGTTTGGTGGGGTTTGTCACCCTTCCTGTTGGTAACACAGCAGCCTGGCAAAGATTCCTGTATGAAAAAAACAAAGTTATGCATATATAAGGATGTACAGCTGAAAACACTGCAATGAAAAAGGATATCTAGGAAACTGGCTCTATTGAATGGTATTTCAGGGAAATCCAGTGGAGTTCAGAGCCAGAATGTATCAGATGCCCTCTCCATTCCCAGGCAAAGACAATCTGATCACAGTCAATGCCTAATCAAAGGAGATGAAGGAGACAGAGCAAGCATTGAAGGGAAGCTAAATAACAGCTGGGAATTTAAAATTTTGTCAGGTTTTAAATTGTGAGGTCCCCTTGTGTTTGTCAACCAGAGACATGGTAAGCAGCTAACTCCAGTCCACTACTTTCCATCTAATATTTCATCATGTTAACAGTGTAAAATGTTGTTGATCAGGCAGGTAGGCAAAGCATTCCGAATGAATCTCAAATCCTAGTACAGATAATTTTTATTCTGTCAGTGAATGACTGGCATTAGAATGACCCACTAGTTCTGTCTCCAGGCTGAAATGTTGGCAGCTAACATGAGGAAATCCTGCCAGTGAATTCCAGCATGGGATGGAAGCATTGGTTGGATTTGATGATCCTAAGGGCCTTTTTCAACCTAAATTATTCTGAATGATTCTATGAAATGAGTAGTGTCCATGCACTGTTTTTATGAGGCCAAAAGCACTGCCGTGGTTTGGTGCAGTGAACAGTAGCACTCTGATGACACAAAAAGCAGTGTCTTGGGTGATATTTGTGGCTGTACTTGTCAGTTCAAGGAGCTGTGCACTAAAGCCTCTAAATCCCACATGAACATATTGCCTGGGAGAATCCCCTGAAAGACAGGAGGCACTCAGGCATCTTTGCACTTAAGATTCCATGTTTTGCTCCAGGGCTGGATTTCCAGCTGGTAGGTGGAAGAACAGTTCTTCAGGGACAGAATTCTCTGCCTTCAAAAGCAGTGTCTATGTTAAGCAGCCCCAAGGATGGAGAAAAATCACCTTCATTTTAAAAGGTGGTGCTTTACAGCTCTGCAGGTGGGCTTTCACTCAGACATGCTCACAGACATCTGTCTGAGACTTCTGGGGTTGTCCAATAAAGTGTTTGAAATGCAATTTTTTTCCTTCAGTAGCTCTCTAGAGAATCTCAAAAAGAGCTAAGGCGAAGCAGCATGGAGAGTGCATCCAGCCCCATGGCACTCCAGAGCTGTGGCCCTTAGGAGTTCTGCTGATGTGTATTGTGTAGTTGTATTTGTAAAACGAGGGACCCTCACAGATCCCTCTCCTCTGCTGAAGTGAATTAACATCCTGTCATAGGCCCTTACCAATTATCTCAGCCCTGGGCTTGGGTGCAGAGTTCCTGTCAATAAAGCCTGATAAACAAATGCAGTGCTTTGAGTGTTTAAAAACACAGTGTCAGTTTCGTGGCTGTGAATTTCATTGCCTTTCTAAGCAGAATTGGACTTTTGCTGGTAATTCATTCAAAGCAAGTAGCCAGTGTATAAATCCTCAGTTCTGTGGTAAAGCCCGTGCATGCAAAATTAAACTGGATGAATTCTAGAAGCCTGTGGGTGTTTTGGGTGAGTTTACAGCTTTCCTACTCAGCCTTTCTTCTGATGGAATTAATAAATGTTTGGGATTGTTGCAGCTGCAGTCAACTCCTGTAACATTGATTAGCAGTATATTGACAAAAATTGGTTTCTTCATTAACAAGAAACAACACAGTGATTGATAGGTTACAGAAGTTACACAAAGTGTGCAGACAGATGTTTGGGGGAGTGACACATCCCACACATTCAATGATGATAGAAATTGGAGCAGAATTCTCCAGCTCAGCCTTGATTACCTGGCAGAAAGTGATCCTAGGCTTTTAGGTAAGGAATAATTTTTTTTCATTCTGTTGTTGTTGTTGTTGTTATTGTTATTATCGTTATGATTATTATTATTATTAGAGTGTATTTTCTAGCCCATAACCATCAGGGCTACAAGAGTGGATTTCTCAGATTGTACCATCAAGACTTTCTGATGTCAGGTAAATGCAGTTTGGCAGAGCAAGCACTGAAACTGCCCCAGCTCTCTAATATGGTTCAAGTCAAAACCATGTTTGACATCACTTCAGCATGACATGAGAAGGAAATCTGTTTTAAATATAGGGAGATGACTTCAGAATACATTCCATATGCTTTATTTAGTGTAAGGATTTTTTCTTCCACATGAGTTGACATAGGAAAGGGATATTAGAGAGACAGGCCATTTTTCATGCCTCTTTCAATCTGTCAGATAAAACCACAAAGGTGGTTGTTATTCTTGTTGTTGTTGTTAGATTTCTAGTTTGTTTTCTCAATTTGTGGATGCCATTCTGATAAAAAAGCCCTCTTTACAAATGTAAGAATTGAGCCCAACTATCAAACTTCTCCAGCTCCACCTTTTTTTTTTTTTTTTTTTTTTTTNTTTTTTTTTTTTTTACTTAGTGTAGGAAGAGGCAGAACCAACAGAAAGGAGTTTGAGCTTCTGAGAGAAGGAGAAATAAAGGAACACCTTTTTTAAGCTGAAACCTGGCTTCAGAGAAGCATTTACTTTCTTAGCACTGTTTAGGTCCGAAAAGATCTATTCATAGTAAATTCTGGCCCACGAAAATGATTTTTTGACTCCTTTGGCTCTTCAGCCCTATTTTTCATTTTCCTTTTATTCTGTGGCAATACATGCATCCAAACCTTTGCATGGAAGCTTCTCCTGTTCCCTGTACCATCCCCTTTATGGGTAAGGCACTGAGTGGCCTTTTTCCCAAGACAGAATTCAAAATGCTTCAGTAATGACCCTTGGTATCACATTTCCAGAGCCCTGTACCATTTCTGCTTTCACTGAGAAATGTTTTCATGTGGGTTTTCCCCTTAATCACTGTGAATGCGGCAACCACAAGACTCCACCTGAGTGAGGGCAGAGAAAACCAGCCCAAGGTGGCTCAGTGAAGAGTTTAAAGTGAAGCTTTATTTTTCTGAGCCCTGCTGAAGGACTGAAAATACTCTCACTGACTTAAGGAGAGTAGATCAAGGTCTAGGGACTGGTCAGTGAAGCATTTTCAAAGTAAGGATGGGAAATATTATGTGTACACTGAAGGAGCCTCCTGTATTGGAGGATGAAAGGGAAACAACCATGCAGACAATGGGTTTGCAACAAGAGAAACCACCAAAGCCGGCAGACTTTATTTTGTGTGGCTTTCTACTAGAAATAACATAAAATGCAGTGAATACAGCCCTCACACATGCATACACCTGGCTAACTCATGGCACACGTGGTGCTGGCTGGGTGTGAATTTAATAAACCTACACTTAGTTGTTTCATGTGGTCACAGCCCTGCCCAGTCCATCTGGGATATATGTACAAAGAAAACAAAAACCCTCACAGCGTTTCATTGAGCTTTTCTCCATTTCTGTTGAATCATTTCTGTCAGCTTACATGATGACAGTTCTCAGACATGGGCATTTGCTTCCTTTTATTCATTGCAGGAGTATTTAAATGTCTGATCAGCCCTGAGTGTACAGCCAAGAGAAGAGAGGGGCCTTTGAGGCATCTCCTCTTTCAGGACTCACTGATTTTGCAGGTCCCTTCATCAGCCTGCGGTTCAGCTACAGACAAGGGAGTTTGTCCTGCATTTGCTCAACTCAGTCCATCTTTTGTCTGGACTGATGTGAAAGATGAGTTACACCTGAAAAAACCTCTGTTGTGTCAAAGGGATGCAGCACTGGGTAGGTTGTTAGAGTTAATTTTAGTCAAAGTGGAAACTGGGAGTAAAGCAAGCACCTCTTCTGACATTTGGTACAAGGATCATACTATGGAAAACAGAATATTACCTCTCTCGTTGCAAAGGAAACAAATTATATACTCTGGATTAAACATAACTTCTGGAGGTCATACAAAGACTTTACAAAATTGCAGGGTAAGAACAAGTGAGCAGAATCAAGGGGCTGATTGCAGCACATCCAATCAAGTAACTCCCCTCAGCTGTGGTGGGGCCCCGGGAGCGCTGAGGTGTCACCACCTGCAGGTGGGTCTGCTCGCCCGCCCCGGCTGCATTCCCCCTCCGGCAGCCAAGCAGGGCAGTTCCCCTGCCCCCTCTGCGGGGTGTTCCTGCCCCTGGATCCCTCGTGGCTGCGGGATATTCCTGGCCCTGGATCCCTCGTGGCTGCGGGATATTCCTGCCCCTGGATCCCTCGTGGCTGAGGATGGCAGCTGCTTCTCTGTGAGGGCGGGAGCCAGGTAAGAGCCTGAGGGCTGAGCCGTCTTTGTGTGGGGCCGGGTTTGGGCGGGAAAAGGGAGCTGTTATCTGCACAGGAGAAATTTGTGGGTTTTGTGAATTTGAAGGCTGCATATGTTCATGCTTTGTGAGGTTTATGAGGTTTAATTTAGTAGTGTGGGTATTTGAAAGTGCGGGGGTTTGGTGAGGTTTTTGTGTTTGGGGTTTTTTTGTTGTTGTTTTTTGCTATTAGGTTTGATCTGTTAAAATATTTAAATTAGGAACAATGTGTATGAAAAACTTGCTTTCTTCTGCAATAACCCTGAAAAAGAAGGTCCTTATGTAAGGGGGGACTGTTTGTTTGTGGGGTTTTGGGATTTTTTTTCCTGAACGTAGGTAATGGAGAACTGAGGGGAAGAGGTGTTTGAGGGACTAAAGGTCTCTTGGCTAACTGAGTGAGGGTGCAAACACTGTGGCTCAGAACAAAGCCGTTCTTACTGTTCCGGGGTCTCATCTGAAGGGGTTTTTCCTGCATGGTGACCTTAAACACAATTTGCAGTGGCTTATCTTGCTATAAAAAATGAAAATGTACCATTTTCATCTACGTTATGGCTTGTATCTTCTGCTCTGCAAAAGTGCTTGGCAGTGGCAGCTGCAGTTAACAAGCTCAGCTGGGAATGATGGTGGGGATGGGTCCTTAGAGGAAGGGTTTGAATTGTGTTAATGGCCTTTTTGCCATGTGTATTAAATATTCCTAAAACATTTATCATGTTTAAATGTAAATAGCAAGTAAAAATATGCAAGAGCTTGTTAATATTTTCTTGCCCTGTATGTCTCGCTTATGAAATGGACCATTACTGGCTTCTGTTTGCATTCATTTTTAATATGAAAATCATTTCACTAGTCAGAAAATTAATAATAGCTTTTGTGAAGTTGTTCAAATGAACAGAACATGTGTTTAATGGTTTGTGGGGATCCAAGTTGGAGCAGCTAAAGCTTTGGTATAGAACCAGTGCCGGTGTGGTTTTGCATTAAAAGCCCATTTTAAGACACCTACCAAAAATAATATGCTACAAAAGGAAATTGGTGGGTGCATGGCTAGGTACCATATAAGTTTTTAAACCTATAAAATTGTTTTTTTATAAGTAAACTTCAATTTATTATTATAAAAACCTATCTCTTACCACAGTACTATTCATCATTAACACTTGAACCTTCTTCTATGCTCCAGAACTTGCAAATCTGAGATACTTCTGTTTAAAAAAAAAAAAAAACTACCAAAAAAAAAAAAGTCAGATATGTTAAAATATACTCCTAGTACCTTTTGGTAGCTTAAGATCTGTGCTTCTAGTTTTTTCCTCTCCTTTCCTTTCTGTTGAGAGTTATTGTAGAGCTTCTTTTTTGTCATTTTTCTTCATATCTACTGTCTTTTTGTATTCCCTGGAGGAAAAGCCAAATGCCATGCTGATACGTAATTACAAATACACCTCGCAGTATTCCATTAAGACTTATTTCATTAAAAAAAAATCTCAAAATCCCAAAGCTATCATAGCTAATGATGTTTGACGCCTGCTGATTGAAATTATGACTAACAGAATAATAGCTGTTACATATGCTTACTTAGCTTGTCATCTCACAGAATCACGTCTGAGAGATGCATTTAACTCTGACCACAGGGATTCAGTTCCCTGGAGACCAACCATAGGCCTTTCTATGGTAGCCTCATGATATTTTGGGTAAAAAAATATTTGGAACAATAATCTTTTAAGGTTAATTGCCCTGTATCTAACTATTGATTACTAGTAGGTTGAGAAAATAGTTTCATTTTTGTCTTGATGACCTCTTACAGCAGTGAACCAGGGTGAGCTCACAAGGACCCACCACTGCATAGACACCTCTTAGAGGGATAAAAGAACATTTTAAATGGATGGTGGAAATGGCTGAAAGCGGGGGTTGCAGTGTAATTCCTAAGTCTGGATTTATTCTGTTTGGCAGGCAGCAAGAAACAGTCAAAATGGACAATGCAAAGCACTGAAGGTCAGAGGAGAGCATTTTGCTGTATCAGCATCCTTTGATGCTTTAATGAGCATTTTTTGATTATTCATCCAATTATATAATACCTTAGACTGATTTTACTTGCAAATATATTGCCCATTCCCAAGTCAAATGTGCCAGAGGACTCTGCAGTTTCTCATTTCCACAATATTTCATGACTTTTAGTGAAGTCATTATAATAGTGGCCTTTACTTTTTACAATAAATCCCAGGCATCAATTATATACTTAGAAATATGAGACATTATTTGTGACTTTGGAGATGATAATATAGACATTTTTTTTTTCTCCAAAAAAAGAACTTCTTGTGCAGTTATGAGTAGTGACTTTCTGGGACTGAGTTAATAAAGTCCTTGAACTTGTGCTGGCTCAGAATCTGCTCTGGTGTTGCCCATTTCTTACACAAGAGGTTTAAGGTGTACAAGAGGCTTTGCTTCTGTACCCCTGACTTTGCTGGAAGTGAAGCCCAGCATTTCCCAAAAGGAAACTGGGTTCTCAGCTAATCCTGATTTCCACTGCTGCCCCCACCCCAGGCTGGAGGGCTTCAGCTGCTTCACACGATGTAAAATGGTGCTCTGCAGGGCTTGGGTTTGAGCACCCACCTCAGCCTCTGGCACCTGATCTGGGAATATGCCTGTGTGAAGGGAGGACAAAATGTGCTGCTTTTAGCTGGTGTTGATGGTGCTCTGTTTTAACTGTGTCTGGCAGCTGAAGTTTGGCCATCTCCAGGCTCTTCCTCACAAATTAATTCTGGGTTATTATCCTCTTTGGTACTTTTCCCTTTCTTTCTCATTTAAAATCCAAACTAATGACCTTGGCTAACATTCTTTCCCAGGTTAGAGAAATCCTAACCAGCCTGATTGTAGTTGTGTTAATTGTGAGCAGCTGTAACAAGCTGTAGTTGTGTTAATTGTGAGCAGCTGCTTTGTGCCCAGCCAGGGAGAGGGTTGTACTGAAGCCTTCTACCTGCAGCCCAAAACAAGTCAGTGATTAAAAGGCAGCATCCTTGGAATTAGCCTTTCTGCTCCCTGGAATTGCTGTTCCCATGGTATATGGTGAGATGCAGGAGGCCAGGCCCTTCAGCATCAATCACACCAGTGACTCGAGACACGGATTTGCAAAAAAGCGATCTGCATAATCTTGCTTTCTGAAGCCATTACTGCCAGGCAGGCTTTCTCTGATGGAAGGCCAGCAGTTCTGCTTCCCCTCAGAAATTATTATCAGATGGAGGGAATAAATCGCAAGGGAAATTCTTGCATCAAAGCTGCTGAAGCCAGCTGTTATGGGAATTTCAGGGAATATCTGCTTCTGTGGCCTGGCTGCAAATGCTGCTTGATCCAAGTGCGGTGGCAGTTGGGAAAGACAAGTACAGAATCATTAGCTCAGATTTTCAGCTGTTTGACTGGTTTATTTTCTAGCAGGCATTACCCTTTTCCAGTGCTCTGATGCAGCCTTTGTTTTTCCACGTGTGGCAATTCATTTTACGATCCTCAAGGATCCCTAGATTGCAGTGTGCTGCTGACAGGAGCTGCAGCATCTCTTACCCCGGGAGCAGGCATTGTGCATGCAGAGCGAGTACTTTATAAATGAGAGTCCTGCCAACTTGAGCTATCCTTGGGATTTAATAGATGTCCCCAAAACAAAGCAGATGTCTTGGGCCTTGCACAGAACTGTGCCATTGTCAATAAGAACAGTCTTGAGCTCTCTAAAGACCTTGTAACCCTGCAGAGCAAACCTGATACTGCCAGTCCTTTGTATGGATTGTTTTCCATCCCTGGGCTCTGAGGCTGCAGCCAACAAGTTTCAAGAGTGCACCCTGCCAACATTTTCCAATTACATGTGGTACAAACACAGACTTCCATGTATTGGATGATAAAACCCTGTCAGACCCTTGAAATCTCCAAACCAGAGGAGTTAAATATTTCATAATGAGGGCTAAGAATGTTTTTCTGTGGTTCAAATCATATTCCCGCATTTCAGTGTGTTTCATGTTGGGCTGTTTGTTTGCCACTGGTGTTTACTTTTGTCCCATTCCCCATCAAGTAAGAGCACCTACAATCTTGAAACATCTTCTCTGTCGTCTTTAGCTGGTAGCACACTTTGCAGTAGAGGGAATTTCTTCTTTAAGAGCTTAAAAACACTTATTTGGGTGAGTAATATTAATCTGAGGATTGTGTTCAAAGTACGAGTGCGTGTAAACTAGTGGGTTTAGAGATAGCAGTTGGTACATGGCTTCAAGTAATTCACTTCAAAATGGTGCTTGAGTGTTATTGTGGATTCTGCTGAGTGTTTTATGTCATGTTTGGAGATCTGTATTCTCAGAAGAGTTGCACTGCGTGGTTTACGTAGAATCAAATTATATCCACTTTGATGGTGGAAACTGCTAGCAATGAGAGTGACCCCTTTCCTCCAGCTGATATTAAAAATGTTCTTTGATATGATGGGAATTAATCAAATACTGTGATTTTTATAAAAGCTTGAAAGTAGGTGAGAGGTTCTGCTGCTGTGTGGGAGAAAATACATTATTTAACATAAGAAACTATGCCTGGCACATTAAAGAGGTTTGGTTGGCTTGAATGTGTTTGAATTCTTTATCATGACAGTTTGTGCTGCTAATGAGCTGCTATTGGGAGTGAAAGCCATTTTGCAGACTTGCTTCCTCAGCCATTTTGCATGGTAATGAATCCCCTTGGAGCTTGGGGCCATAGGATTTGCCTTTCCCTCTCTGCCATTGAAGGGGACCACTCACTCCGGCAGAAGCTGCAATTAGAGCTTTGCTGGAAGGGCCTGTGCCATCCTGTGCATGCACCTCGTGGGTGTGGAGTGGGAAAAAAGCCACTCTGTGAGCAAAATGCACACGCTTGCCTTCTAAAGTTGCTCAGAACAAAGTTTTTCAAGGGCTTAAAGTATTTTATCCTGCATTTATTTCAATTATTATGAATTATAAATCATGCATTATAATCCATACTATGCCATGTTTTCTCCCAAATCTGTACTACTTCTTGCTTTTACTCTCATATGGCACATCCAGGTTCATAACCAAATAAGCCCTTTCCCTTCTGAGTAATGCCTTCCTCTCTCAGCTGTTTCCCTGGGGGCTACACAATACAACGTACACACTGTGGTCCTGAAAGAACAGCAAGACATTTAATTGCCTGTCTGATAGGCTGGCACGTTTAAACCTTAAATCAAAATGGGGTTCGGTGTTTGGGTTTGGTTGGGGTTTTTTATTTCCTTTTTCCCCCTGCACTAACAAACCTCAGGCACGGACATGTGACAGCTCTGCTTAGCACCAGCACGAGCAGCTCTCAGGGATGGGAAAGGACAAGATCTCTGCTGCTGGATTACAGCAGCACCATCACAGTGATCTATATTGCTCATTATCTACTTTAATATTCCCTCGGAGTGCACCAGACGTGATGGATTTTATCATCAGCTGGTATCTTTGATTCTGCTGCATTTATTTCACCAGGGCTCTACAGATGTCTGCAAACCAGTACCTGGCCTTAGATGTTAAACAAACAAAAATATGTCTTCTGATCAAATATGCTGCTGAGGTGTCTAATTTTTTTTTAACCTCCTATTTCCAGTTTTAATTCCCTTTTTTCCTTACAAAATCTCATTGTAAGTGATCTTTCTCCCAGGAGCTTTTTTTTTTTATTTTTTAACAGCAGCTATTGCAATGCCTCTGAAAAAAAGAATTGATTAAAAATGTTTTTAAGAGTGGCTGTTTTCCTCCAAACAGGAAGCAGATTGAGCAACATACAAGTATTCTTCATAAAAATCATTGAGCTGAAGTTAATGAATGTGAGCATAGGGGGATCAATCAGCCACGTACAGGAAATGATACAGAAACACGTCATGCTGAGAGCTCACCACAACTGCAGCTCCGATGGCTGAACAAAGTCAAGCCATAATTTAGCCCCCAAGTCTTATCAGATGCTGGTAGCGGTAAATATGTGATTGAGTGGAATGTGGTTTACAGCCAAAAATACAGGTTTGAGGGGGGTTGCAGGGAGGCTCCAAAAAACCCCCTCAAACCGTCAGCTCTTCTGGAGAAACTTTGTCAGTGCAATATCAGGATCTGTTGAGATGGAAACCTGAAGCTTTTGAGGGCTGGTTGGTTTGTTTTCTTCAGCTAGAAATATCTTCAAATGTTCCTTAAATCACAGAAAAATTTCATGCAGTTTTCCTTGGAGTGAAGGAGACTGTGCTTACCTAGCAATGACCTGCTTGCCGCATACCAACTGGCATTTGACTTTTGTTTTTGTTTTCCAAACATTTGCTCTAAAATGAAATGCCAGGTTTGGGTTGGTGTTGGTTGAGTTTGGGTTTTTTGTTTGTTTGGGGATTTTGTGGTGGTGGTGAAAACTCCTTTGATTTGCTTTGTGACTTGTTTTTATTTCTTGCTGTTCACATTCTGTCCACATAGCTCTGGGTTGGAATGAGTATGTGTCCCTCGATAACAACAATCAGGGATATTTTTATTCCTGGCTGCAAGTCACTTCATTCAGAAGTGCTTTTTAATTGCAAGGGGCTTCCACTAAATGGAAGATAGCTGGGATTAATTTCTGTGTGGAGCAGCTAACTGTGTTTAATATTTGACCTTGCCTGCCATTGAGCTGCCAGAACCATCGGGAAGAAACATGAAATCTGGCTGGAGCAGCTGAGCTCATCCTGGATACCATTAGGAAAAAAAAAAAACCAAACCAGCAAAATCCCAAAATTTATGGGAGGGCTGTGAGAGCATTGCCATCTCCTCAGCCTCTTCCTCAAAAGCAGAGATGAAATTTCTGTCTGTGGCACAAGGACAGTGCAGGGAGTAATACTATTGTGAAGCTGTGGCTGATTTTATTCCTAATTGAGGAACAGCAGAACTACTGTCATTTTCCCTAGTCCTGCCTGCCTTAGGCCGGAGGGGTAGAGCAGCTACTTGTTTCCATGGAGATGCTTTTTTAGCAGGAGAAACTTGGCCTTCTGTTTCTGAGACAGCAAAAAGCTGATTTCCACCACTGCTCTTGGAAGGACATCGTGGGTGAAGGGGTGTCTTTCATTCTAAAGCTTGAGGGGAGGGGTGGGATGTGAAAAAAGGTCGTCAGCAGGTTGGGATTTTACAGTTTGACTCCCAAAAGTCATAAACCCCCTTCACACCTGGAGCTGCTAAAAATCTAAGTGTGGATCTCCATAACAATGCTGTGGCTTTATAGAATGGGAAATGCAGCAGAGGAGAGAGTAATGGAAGCCGCTTGTTGTTGCGGGATTTTTGGGAATGTGTAGACTTGGAATCAAGGCTCTTTGCAGAAGAGAAGGGAGACAGCAACATAAAGGGTGGGTGGATTATATTTTCTTACGTGTCTAGGTTTGAAAGAGAGGTGTCTGCTAAGGAAGGCAGGAGCCTCCCTTAGAATGGAAGATGCAACCCCCTTCCCTCCGAATTATTATAATTTTGAAATTAAGGGGCTTTCAGGCTAAGATATGAGGAATAGAAATAACAGTTCTTTACTTATATCTATATATATAAAAAATAAGGCAAACAAACAGCAGTAACTATGGCAGTAACACCAAACAGAACCAGAACCCAGTGACCCTTCACCTCTGCAGGGTGGGTGCGATGGTTCCCCCGCGGCTGCAGGGGGCGCTCCGGAGCGAGCTCGGGGCCCTCACGCGGCAATGGCGGCCCGGGACCCCGGGAAGGGATGGAGGAAAAGCTTCACAAACCCCCTGGGCTGCCGATCCCGATGTCCAGCCTCGGGAACAGCGGGCTGGAACAGCAGGGGTTAGCACAAAATCCCGGGTGGTAGACGAGATGTATCAGATTCTGGAGCTGCAGCGGGAGCCCCGGGACGTCTCGGCAGGCGGGGCGTGCGGAGCTACAGTGCAGCGAAGGCTCAAAGCAGCAGCTCAGGACCGGCGGGCAGGGACAGGCGGGCGTAGGATCCCTGGGGGGTCCCCGGTAGAAGGAAAGCAGCAGAAGGCAGGGGCCTGCAGCAATGGCCAATTCTCCCCACAGCCTCCTTCCCCTCTGAGTGCCGAGAGAACAAGAGCCCAAGGGGTGGCACCCAACCCCTTGTTTCCAGTTGTGGCATCTCTGCCCCACACACAAGACAACCCCAGGTGAAAGAGGCCAGCCAACTGGACCCCTCCCCCTGTGGCCAGATCTTGTCTCTTCCAAGTATTTAGCACTCACTGCCCTTCCTGAAACATGTATGGGGGAAAATTCCCCAAGAGAAAAAAGAAAACAAAAAGAGAACTTCTAAAACACCAGCATTATGTTAAACATATTGTTATCTTAAGGTTTTCTTAAAATTCCTAGTCCTTGCCTCTTACAAAACTAATGGGACAATCTGGGCTTGGAAAATCAGTTGAAACAAAAGGGAGAAGGTTTCCCATTGGCTTCAGTGCAAATACCTGTGGCTCTGCTCTTACAGCAAATGGAAGACTTTGGGATGTGAGATGACGTTGTTGATGAAAATCGAGATGCTGCTCTCGTGGAAATTAATTTCTTTCTGTTGTCATTAGTGAAAGTAGATCAGGCTCACAAAGGTAAAAGATTTCCCTTCTGTTTGCAAAATGAAATGAAAATCAAAGCCAAAATTTAGCTAAAGCTTTCAAAGGCATACTAGATATCTGTTGGTTATCCATGCAAAACTTGTAGAGCTCATCTAGTCTGGGTTTTCCCCTTCCAGTTTCCAGGTGAAATCCAGTCTGAGTTTTTTTCCATTCCAGTTTCCAGGTAAAATCCAGTCCTGGTTTTCCCCCATTCCAGTTTCCAGACAAAATCCAGTCCTGGTTTTCCCCCATTCCAGTTTCCAGGCAAAATCCGGTCCAGGTTTTCCCCCATTCCAGTTTCCGGGAAAAATCCAGTCCGGGTTTTCCCCCATTCCAGTTTCCAGGCAAAATCCAGTCCGGGTTTTCCCCCATTCCAGTTTCCAGGGAAAATCCAGTCCGGGTTTTCCCCCATTCCAGTTTCCAGGCGAAATCCGGTCCGGGTTTTCCTCCAATCCAGTTTCCAGGCGAAATCCGGTCCGGGTTTTCCTCCAATCCAGTTTCCAGGCAAAATCCGGTCCGGGTTTTCCCCCATTGTCACTCCCTGTCCTGATCCCCAAGATTTTTGCAAGAGGAGTAAGGGGATAAGTTCATGTTGATTTTTGGAGGGAAATTGGGGTGAGGTTTGGAAGCATCTTATACTCAGTGAGTGTTTCCATTGGCAGCAACTGCTTCCCTCTTGCCTAAATATTTCCAACTAATTGGGCTTGTGGCAGAAACTCAGTGTGAGAATTTTCAGCCAAAATGGCCTCAATAAGGAGAACAGCAAATGCAGACAAATCCAACACAGCACTTTGTCCTGCCTGACAGTAATAATTACTGGCACAGGTATCCAGGCAGGATTCTACCGAAAGGTAGATGCTCTTCAGTGCACAGTATTCCAGTTTTCCACTTCAGGATAAAACCAAACAAAAACAGACCTCTAGGAGATCCGTTCATTTTCTAAATACTTATTCCCCATCCTGTACTAATTTTTGTGGCCACATTTGTGTTTCCTTAAACAAAAGTTCCATTTCAATCATCCTGCAGCCCTCAAGTAACTTTGAAAATTCTTAGGCGGCATCTTTTTAAGGAAATTAGAGCAAGGATGAGCATTTTACAGTGCTTCAGACTCTGTCTAATGTCACCTTTTCTCCAGTAATAAGGCCAGCATGCTTTCAAGGACTACACTTCCAAATACCCCATTTTTTAGAGGAATTGCCAACAGAGAAACCATTCTTCATCTTTAATTATTTAGGAGAGAGACTGCCAGCAGCAGGAGCCCGAGCACAGACCTATCAAATGGCAGCGGTTTCTGGAGCCAGTGTCTACTGGGGTTTGTTCACTGCAAACAAGGCCTGAACACTCTTGGTTACAGATGTGTCCAAGGGTGTCCTGGACAGCTTTTAATGGGATGGGACCCCTCCTGCCTCGGCAATGAAGCTGCTTCTCTTGGCAGGATAAAGAAAGCTGCTCTTGGAATAAGGTCTAATTTCCATTTTTCAGGAATTTATATTTGGTAGCTCCCTTGCCTTCTTAACTTCCAGCTAAATTTCTTGGTTTCTTCTTTGCAAATTCTCCCATTCTGAGTCTCTGATTCCAATGGGGTCATGAATTTGCAGCTGTGATTTATGTGGCTGTAGAGCTGCAGGAGATGCTCAGTCATGGCTTCTGTGGTGATGACAGACCCCAGGAAAAGGAGGGGGTTTTCAGACAAATCATGGCAGAGTTTGTGTTTGGAAAACAGGCCAGATATTTGTGAAAAACACCTCTACATACAAATTATCAGAAGTTCCAAACTGAAGGGGAAGAGTGTGGGTCTGAAGTGTGGTGCAAACCAGGATCTAGTTGCTGCAGGGTTAATAGTGTCAAGATGATATTTGCATTAGCTATCTAATTATTGAATTCATCTGCATGTTAAATGTCTGATTTTTATGTTAATTGGACATATTTCTGGCAAGGGAAAAATAACATCTGACAGTGACATTTAATGTCATTTGAATCTGGCTTATGTTGAAGTACTAATTTCTGTTCTGGTGTTAGGATGAAAACAGAAGTGTTCAGTGCTTTGGTAGCAATTCCCACATCCCACAACTGCAGGGAGAGATGGACAGAACTCACCCTGCCCTGTCTGCCTGTGCTGTGCCACAAATGTCCTTTCATTCTCTTCTGATGATGAAATACAAGGATACACTTTCCTCTCCTTTTCCCTTTGCCCTCCATTGTGCTCCCTTGTCAGCTAGAACAGAAGGAGTTGGAAAAAAGTGGTGTAATTGGCCAAACCCCAAAACGTAATGACTGTGTTTTGTCTGGGCTACTAGGCTTGCATTTTACATCACAGTGTTTTAAAGCAATTCCTCATTGTGAAAATTTTAAACCTGGTGGAAAACTGGGGGAAAAGAGTTCCTTCATATTAATGATTAAATGGCAAAAAACCAACAAACTCATTTCTTTTTCTACCACCTTGATAAGAAGGAAATAACACGAAGTGGTTTGTGCAGGCGTTGGTTTGTTTGCAGGGAAAGATCAAGTGATCTGAGAGCCTGAGACACGCAAATGATGGATGCTTGGGTTCAGCAAGGCACTTACACACGTGACTAACCTTAAACACCTTGGACAAAATCATTACTGCCCAGAAGTCAATATAATTGAACTCTGGTTCCTCCAGCACAGGCAGTGGATCATCCATTGCATGCACTGGTGTTCCTTGCCAAGCAGCAGTGTAAATGTATCCCGTTGGAAGGTGCTATTTGTGTTGTAAATTGATGTGTGCGTGGAGAGATTTATCTCTCGGCTGTTGGGAGAGAGAGGAATTCTTGTAGTGTGTGATATCTTAGAAGCTTGCAAATATTACTCAGCAAACAGTAGGTCTGAGCCTGTGGGGCTGTCAGTGAGCTTTGTCTCATTGATTCCCATGGCTCTGTGCCAGTTTACTGAAGGACAAGATAAACTTTTTAATTTTCTCATGCCCCTTTGCTGTTTGTTGCTCCCAAAAGCTGCTCAGAGCAATCTGAGGCTGAGTTTCTGTTCCATGAGCTGCTGGCAGCAGAGCCCCCAGCCCAGGGCTGAGTTGTTGTGTCCAAGAGCCAAGCAGGGTCCTGGGGGATCTTCACTCCATTTCCTTCTGTATCAGCCGGTGCCACTGACTCAGCCGGGGGTGTCCCAGTCACAACGAGTTGGCACCGACGTTTCCTGACTTGGCATAGTTGGCTTCGGTAGCAATGAGACTCTTAAATGTGCTTGATACCCAGAGGCATGGGGTGTGTCTAAAGTATGCAAATACCAGCATTCTTTCGTTAGCTGAAGGAAAACCAGAGCATCAGTGAAGCCTTACCTCTCTCCCCGGTTACAGTACCTACCTACAGCTTGGCTCAGCATTGTTGCAGAATCACAGCCCAGAGCTATTGCTTCTTAACGCCTCATTTGTCTTCCTGGCTGTGGGCAATTGGATTACACTCCCTTAAAGCAGGGAACAGCACTGTCTGCTTTGATGTAGTGACCTGAAGGATGCATTGAGGAAGTGGGACACTCGCAGCTCTCTCTCTGTTTTGCATCTCCAGGAGTGTGGTTTAGAGGCACCATAAATCAATTACCTCTTGCCACCACGTTGTAAAGAGGACAAGTGAGAGAGCTGGGCTAAGAATTCAGGAGTATAACTTCATATTCCACTGACAAGGTACTTGTCAGAGGGGGAGGCAGTCCTGGATTTTGGACAGCTAGCAGTGGCCTGGGTGTGCTTAGGGAGAAGCCTGTGTTAAAGCTGGAATGGCAGGAGTGGAGGTGTGTTGGTGTTCTATCCGGAAAACCAACCCAAATGTGGGTTGCATTACATACAAAAAATATGCATAGTTTGAGACAGTGATTTAGACACCTGAGAAGCTTCACTTTGGAGCCAGCATTTACTGATGAGTTATTGACTGTATCTATAGCTCACTGAACAGAGCCCCAGCTCAAATAATTTGTTTGCTATTGACAGGAGCTGAGGTTGAAGTAAATTAATTTAGTCAAGCTCATCGATTTTTCACCACTTATGAAGAAGAGAGGTAACATTATCTAGGTGCTGCAATCACAAGGCTTCTCTCAAAGGGTCATATTCTACTTCCTCTGAAGGTAATTCAAGGAAGATGATAACTGTATGTGTGCCTGCTGCATTTTCCCAAAGAGGAGTCAGTTCTGACACTGCACTTAAATTAAGGGTGACGTTTTCCTTTGAAAATCAGAGAGATGATGTAGTCATGGTAGTTATAGAGATTCTACAATCTCAACAAAATGAGCAGTAAAACACCAGGAGCAGGAATTTTACAGCTTCAAAGGGTATTTGTGTTCTGTCTCCTGTCTGGAAATACAGTGTAATCAGAACTACAGGGTGGAATTTATCTCAACATGTCCAGGAGAAACACTGCTCATGAATTATGACTTGTGAGTCTACAATCCCTTTCTAGTTAGGACATGCCTCGGGGCTGGAGGAGGTTAGATAAGGCACCAGGGGTCTGCCTGGTGCTTTGCTGAGTGCCTCTTCCTGAGGGGCACTTTGCCTTAATTCCCAGGGATGTCATGTTCCCATCACTGTCCTCTGAGTGATGCCAGCAGACTGAGCCTCCTCCTGCAGTTCACTCTGATATGCCACATGAAGTGCCTTTGTGCCCTCATGGGGAAAGGCAGTTTTTTGTGTGAGGGCAGCTGAATTCTCTGAGCAGAGATCAGTGAATTGGTTCCTTGTTTTATTTATACCCTAGTGCTGTGTAGCAGTTGCTCTCAAAGAAAGCCAACCTCTTTCCTCATATCCTGAAATCCCCCTCGTCAGCCAGGCAGGCTATTGTACTGCTAAAATTATCCATTATTTACCTGTGGATATCTCAGTTGTTGCTATCCTTGATTGGGCTTGTTTTCTTTATTAGTGTTCTGAGGGGGATTAAAATTAGCCAGATATTGCATGGCTCTTGTATCAATCAAATGGAGATGTATTTATGTACAGAAGAAATCAGCTTTGCCCAAGTAATGAATCAGTGGAACTGTGAGTACGTGTGGGCTCAGTGTGTGTGGTTATGCCAAGGACTTAGGGAGACATTAGGACTGAGACTGCTGAGCCCAGGTGATTTGGATTGACATTCACTATTCATAAATGGTTTAATTTCATTTATTAATGAAATGAAACTAATCAATATCATTTATTGAAACTGATGGGGGTAGAAGTATGTAAAAATTATTTCTCTCATTTGTGTGGAACTTCCTTAAGAAAAAAATCAAAGAACCATGATGTCAAGTATGTAGGAAATTATTCTGTTTATTATTTGAGAAATTATCGAAATTTTGTGTTGCATCTGGGATTATTAGAAGGGCCAGTCTGATATGTTCAGCATCAGCCCCACTCATAAAATGCTGAGTACTCTGTGTTGCTTTGTAAGCATTTCTGTAGTGCCCTGTGGTTTTTATTTGCATGGCTGCCATGGCACAGGTTTGTGACACACTCGTTTGTCTTCATCTGTCGCCAAATGCCTCATTTAGGCAGCATGGCCATGCCTTAATCAGTGTCATTAATTACTCAAAAAAGCCCTTTTGTGATAAGGGTGATGTAACTGCAATTACCTCTTATTTAAGTGTGGGAAAGGTGTGATAACTGCTCACTGTGTAGCTGGAGTTGAGCTGATGGCTGTTATGGTGTGCAGTGTAATTGCAATGTAGTTAAAATGCAGGGATTTCTAATATGAAAAGTACTTCATATATCAAGTGGCACTAATGGATGGATCGCTAACATGAGCTTCCCAGTTCCATTTTTCATCCTATGTCAAAGCCCAGAGTTTCCAGCACAGTCAGTGCTCAGCTGCTCTGGGAGCTCACCTGTTCAAACATGGAACTCCTGCAGAGCAAGCTCAGTGGTATTTTGTCATTTGAAGTGATTTGGATGCTTCTGATTAAATGGTTGTATGTGACTTTAGGAGTAAAAATACCAGCTTCCTTTTTTTAAAGTGTCTACCGAAGAATATATACATTATAAATGTAATTGCTTGGCAGTTGTTTTCATCTTGGGACAAATGTGATTGTCTTTCAGAGGAAAAAACAAAACACAAAAGTCAATAGGGTCACAGGTTTCTTCAGGAATGTTGTATTTCCAGATACAGAGACAGAGCTTATACCTAAATTTTATGAGAAGTATTAAGAAATGATAGGGAGGTTCAAAATGCCATATAAGTTTAACTTCTGCAGCTTGCAAACCAGTTTCCTTCAAGTGTAAAGGAAAAGAATCCTGTCCTTCTTTGGTGCTGAGCTGGAAAGGGAATTAGGAGAGTCTCCCTCTGCAGAGGATGGCAACAAGCGCTGGGTGGTTGCCTGGTCCCACTGCTGTGGGGAATCTCAGCTGCCTTTACAGGCTGCCAGGACTGCTGCTGCAGGAGACAGCTATGGCCAGATTTATCCCAGAAGGAATCTGCTGAGGTTGAGCTTGACTCCAAGTGGATCAGGATTGAAAGTCTCATCCTGAAAGCTTGCAGGGTTAGGTCATGTGTGAATGAAGGCAGAGTTGTAAAGCTTGGGGCAGGGGTCTGACTGCACACACACAACTTCCCACTTCCCCTATTTGTAACCATGTAGGGAAATATCCCTTATTGTTTGTAGCCATGTAGAAGCACCTCCAGCCCCTCTCTCTTCAGGGTTTTGGAGGCATCTTATAAACAAGGAATATTTGCCTGGCTGCCAGCAGTTGTTCTGGGAGTGATACAGAAGTAATCAGTTTATGCCAAGTTGAGTTTGAACATGTTGAATTTAGAGTACAAGGGCTCCCAATAATCAGGCAAATTAGAGCAGAGAGCAATTTGCAAGCAGACATGAGCAATGTGATCCAAATGCTCTCTGCTCCATGGGCAAAGAGATCAGGTTGATAACATTGTGCTGCAGGAGACAAAAAGGAGTTTGAATCATAAAGCAGCTGAAAACTTGCCAGACTAATTTTTCTTCCCCACTTTTTGTCTCTGTTTGAACAGTACAGAGCTCCTGTAGCACAGACACTGGGATGGAAACACAGATGCAGAAAGGGAAACACCAAAATATGGGGGTGTCCCAAACTGGCATCCAAATTGTGGCTGCCAGGAGCTGTGTGTTGTGAGAGAGGGAACTTGTGTGGCATCAGGAATGAGCTCTCTGCTGGTTTTGCCATTTTTGCTCTTTTTAAATTTGTCTTTGAGGATGTAAAAGTAGCAATCTTGATCTGAGATTGCCCTGCAGCTGATTTGCTGTGGCTTTGTGGGCAACACCACCACATTCCTTCCATATCTGAGGCATGTACATCTTCCAGAGCTCTTCGTGGACCCGTGTACACAAATTCAGCAGTTGCTGAAAGAAAGATGGAGTAAGTAAAGTGAGCAGTAAAGATCCCTGCTACTCTAATTGTACAGAGCAGATACATTCCTTTCCCTTGAAATCCCCATTAATTTCTGGATTTGTTTGGTTAAAACAGTGTCTTTTGGTCTGCGAATATCAGAAGCACTGACCTTTATATACAAAATAGGCACTTTGGTAATTTTCCCCCTCATTTTTCATGTCATGTGGTCATTTGTTGTTCAAAGCCCTTTAAACTTATCTTATTTGAAAACTTTAGATCCTTCTTCAAAAAAAGAAATTGTTAAGAAAAGGTTTGAGCCTGTACTCTTCCCAGTTAGAGATGGGCTGTAAGAGGTCATATCTTAATTAAGGATTCCTTGACAGATTGTTGTTGGGGAAAAAAAAAAAGTGGAGAGTGGCTAGCATATACTTTTTATTCCTCTCAGTTGAAATGCTCCAGTATTTTTATTTTCGAATTGGCATTGTGAGCTTTATGTTCTGGGGACTACTGGAGAAACTTTTGGTACCTTGTTCCAATGGGTGCTGTGACCATAAAACTGCAGCAAAGTGTCAGCACAGCCCAGGGCTGGTGTAGTCTGAGTGTCCTTTTATTCTTACTGGCTACATTTCAGATTGCTGTCATCTTGTTGAGTTGTCTGATTAGTAGATGAACCCAGTTTTAAAAAGAGCCTGGGGGTTTTTTTTAGGCTAATCGTCCAAATGGAGATCACATTTATTGAGAATAACCTTAGCAGGTATTGTAACTGGAGTTTTCTCTGCTGTTAGGTGGGAATAGAAACAAAAGCCATCTGCTTTTTAACTTGTCAGTTGATATCCATCATCTCGCTGGCAATTTTGTTCAATGTGCTCCCAGCTGATGTGTTTACTCTGACTAAATTCCCCGGAAAAGCACAAAAATGGTGTGCTTCCTTCTCTCAGAAATGGCAACGAGAAGCACAACCTAATATAGCAATGTAAATAAATTTCAGGCAATTAAGATGGAAAAAAAACTCTAAAATGTATCGGGTTAAAATGACATAGATATGAACCCACTCTGTGTGGCTGGCAGTGACCAGGTAAAGCAGCAGGCAGTGATTTTTAAATGTTTTGATACTTGTATTTTTACACCTTAGGGATATTTTAGTACAGCAATAACTTAAGGCTAATGTATTTTAATGTACTGTAGCATTTTAATGAGTGCCTTGTGTAGCCATAGCTAGTCACAAAACGGTTTCCATTAAACTTTCCTGTTTTCAAACACTCCGAACTTTCTCTGTCGGCATAGATGGTCTGGATTTGATCTATGCCCAAAGCAGATTTCCTGGAGTTTGTTACTTACTTTCATGCATTATTTTCAAAAAGAAAAAACCTTGGCTTCTTTTGAGTCATGGCCATCATAAAAATTGCCCTTTGTATTACACTTTATAAGGTAAAATTGCAAATTTCCTCTTCTTGGTTTTCAGAGAGAGGAACCATTTAACTTTGAACCTCAGAACTGACACAGAGCCATGTCCTGTGTGCATTTTCGTGTGTTCAAGCCTCATGTTAGAGAGGACCCTGCCACTAGGATGAGGATTTGAAGGTCTTGCTGCAGTTAACATTTTCTATTTTACCACCTAGGAAGAATCATTTGGTCTTGTGTATTTCATGTTTTGAGAGACAATCCAATGTTTTTGAACAAAGAAAGGTGATTGTTTCTCTTTTTTAAAACCAAATGAGCTGGGATGCTTTTTGAATAGCTTCAGTGGCATGCTGAAATTACTTGTAGATGGTTTATGCTTTTCTTTGCAGTGGCTGAAGAGCTGATTTCTCTTGTAGCTGATTCTGGCAGGTTTGATATTCAAAAGGTCAATTGCGTAAGAATAAAAAGAGAAAATCTCAAGTGCCATCTTTGAACTAGACAAACAGTAAAATTAAAATTGTAAATGGTTGATATGAGGCTTGAAAAGTCCATTGAATAGACGATTAGGACCGGTCGCCTCCTTTATGGAGGAATCTTTTCTTGAGGATTCGCTTTTCTGCCTTATTTGCTGAAATGTCCATGCAGCTATTTAATTGTCTAATTACTGCCAGTAAAAGTTATTTCTTTTGTCTAACAGCTATTTCTGAAAGTTCCGTGCCCCTCTTGACCACAGAAAACCCTCCTTCCTTCATTTCATTTGCCTCTGTTATAAGCAGACTGCGTGTCTATTCTTTGTTTCCTTTACCTCTTGATCTTCACGATCAATACTTCCTAAAAGTTTAGATCTAATTATTGAAATCACTTGGGAATCTCCAACATACATAAAGGTGATCAAAACTGCAGTGCTCAGAGAAAGTAACACATGGGATATGTGGGATGGATGTACCTGGTCTCCCCTCACAACACTTCCAGCATCTGTGTAAGGTATAAATGTAACCTGCCTCAATTTACCTCTGGTTTGGGTTAGTATTTTAGCTCTAGGTCTGCCAAGCAACTTTTTTGTCTTAAATTGTGTCTATAGTTTCAGCTCTAGTTAATGCACGTCTTTGAAGAAAATAATCTACTTTCTGGTAATTTTTTCCATGCTCTGTAGTTTGGGATCATATCTCTGTTTTATCAATATCCAATTGGATTTTCTTTCTTCAGGTCATTATTAAAGATAAAAAATTGTATCAGTCAATGTGACAAACATTGTTGTATCTATGCCTCCCACTTAGAGTCTATACTTGGTTTCCTTTTCAATTAAAAATTTCCAGTGTTACTCTGCACATTTGCACATTGATCAGGTATTGTCTTGCCAGATTCCTTACTTTAAAATTCCATGGTTATAACCAGCTGGTAAATTTTAGTCAAATTAAAAGCATCTTTCTCTTTCCCCAGCTTTCCTCTTTGCTCTATCAAACAATTTTTTCCTCATTTGTAGTTTTTGCGAAATAAAGCAGTTTAGGTTGTTGCCATAGTTGCTTTGAAGTTTTATTTCTCAGGACTGAGCATTACAAAACAGTTCTACAAATATCTCCTGCTATTGATTTATTTTTATGAAAATGTTCAGCCTCTGCCAAACATGGGAGGGACCTTAACTGGAACACAGGTTCACAGAGGTGTGAGAGGCAGAAGTATCCATGGAAACAAACTTCTCTGCAGATGTTCAGATATCCTTCAGCCCTCCCAAGCAGAGGCAGAGCGTGGTATTGGCTGACCTGCCTTTGAAAGCTCTCACCTAAACAGCACAGCCTGAGCCCTGGTTAATGTCATCTCTGGGCAAACTATTGGCAGGTGCCGCAGGTTCCCTGCACAGGACAAACTCTGTAGAATAACGGTGGCGAAATAATGGATCCAGCACCTGACATTGTCTTTGTAGAGAAAAGAGTAAACTTTCCAGAAGGCTTTATTGTCTCATGTGACATCATTAGTTCTTCCCTCCCATTTGCTCTTTTTTAAAAGCAGCTGTGTTAAATCCTTTCCTTAATCTTTGTCATTTCCACCCTTCTTGCGTCTGAGCTAATCCAAGCAAGGCCTGCAGCCAAAGCCTGCTTGCCTGGGTCAACCAAGCAGTTCTAGTTAGGAATATCAGAGAGGGGGTTCGATGGACAAAAACATGAGAAGGAAGCAGCATTCTAGTGTTCAGCACATGTCTCATAAACCAGCCCTCAAGTAATTCTCCCTGAATTTCTAAAAAGAGGTCTCTAAAAGATGATTAATTATTTTTTTCCTTTTTGCATTTTTTTGCTTTCTTCAATACAAATCTAACCTTGAGCTTGGGTAAAGGCTTCTCACGTAGATAAACGTTGGCAAAGTGAAAGGGGAGCTGACAGCAGAATTGCTGGCCTGCTGTCCCCCCATTCATCCCATTCTCTGGTTCATTCCTCTGCTTTTGTTGCCAAAATAGTTGACTGTTTATGAAGTAAATTCTTATTTTAATAAGCATTAACCGGGCAACATGTAATTATAGATCCAGGAGCAGAAAATAATAGCTGCTACATTAAGGAGTCTCAGTGTAAATAATGGATCTTAAAGCTGCAGTGACTTTCTATAAAGACATCAAATATCCTAAAGGCTTCTCAGATGATTCGTGGGGGGTCTTCCCAATTCCCATCTTGTTTACATCCCTCTATAGTTCAGTTTTGTGTATAAATGTTGTGATGTGCATTTGTTATACAGGACTTGGCGTGAGCTGAGTGCAGGATTCACCAGGGAGAGTCCCAGTGGCTGCTTTGGCTCCTCCTCAGTGGTGTGAGGGTGGAATCCCCTGAGCCACCTCAGACTCTGTTCCTTTCCAGCCATGTGCTCTTCCAAAATATGACAAGAGGCTCTTGCCAATTGCAGTTGTTCTCTGTAAATGGGAAAGCGAAAATTAATGGGATTTGTCTGACAACAGGTCAAAAAAAAGCTTTTCAAATTTGTTCTTTCTGTTTAACTTACTGGCTTTTGATAATGGGGGAAATAAAATTCTTCAGAGAGGTGTCCTGCATTGTCTTAATCTGTGGCACTTGGATCATGTGCTCTGAAATAAGTAGAAAGAAATGAAGCTTCATTTATTGTTTGCTGAGTAAGTCATGGTGTCATATTGCAGAAGGAGATTTTTAAAATGTCAGCTATGAGCAAGCAGGGAGTCCTGCACTTCCCTAAGCACTTAGCAGTGCAAAGGAGTGGGATTCCCTCTGGACAGGAGCCAGCGGGGTGAGTGTGATCCATGGATTTACGTTAGAGCGTGGAATGGGTTGTCATTGGCAGAACCCAATACATCAGGGAGGGAGCAGTGATTGCAGAGCATTACAAAGGCCTGATAAATGTCATGAATAATTAGATGCCTCCCTCAAGGACTGGTTTAGGCAGCTATAGAAATTGTTCCTAGGTAATGCACAGCACTGCTAGTTGTGTTGGTTTTCCTATAATCTGGTGGGATTGTAAGGCATTTACATTATAAAGGACTGAGAAATGTGGTCGCTAGAGTCAGGATAATTATTAGTAATTATTATGGTAATTAATAATGGCAGTTACAGGACCAGTGGGTCCCATCCTTTCAATTAGCTGGCACGAGATGAGAATCTTTTGGCAGAAAAGAAGGAAGAGAAAGGGCTCTTTGGTTTCCTTTGCTCATAGCCAGCCCTAGAGCAGAGAGGGAATTACAGCAGAAATTTGTAACTGGGTTTGTGGATGCTGTCTTATTTTTCCAGTATCGGTTGTATAATCTGTTGACATCATCAGTTGATGTAGCTGTGTCTGACCTGCCTTTTGCTTGAAGTTTGCTGCTGCATTATCAGCCAGAGGAAAGCCTTGTGTGCCCAAAAGCTGCGTGTGCTGCTCTAATAGGGCATCATCCTGTGCCTGCAAGCTTGTCCATAACAGGGGAAAATTGATTAAAGAGGGTTGTTCATGGGGAAAATCCACTGTGCTCCTTTGGAAAGCAAGCCCGAAGACGCATGTTAATGCCCTGAGCTCCACCTGAGGCCCAAGCAAAGGACAGCCAAATCGGGTATCAGTCACTTGGACCTGGCAGGACAGTGCCTGAAGTGACCTAGGAATGCTATTTTATGGGAAGTAACACTCAAAACCCTTTAGAAGGCCAACGAGGGGATGTTGAAGGTAGTAACCACTGAGGTGGACACATCTTCCCAAATTAGCCCCTGCTTCAAAAGCACATCTACTTCTTCAGACAATTCAAACCCCATTAATTCATTTCATTGATCTCAACCTCTTACTTTTCTGTTCGCCCTGCCAAGAAAGAGCCTGTTCTCAGAGAATCCATGGGAACTGTGGTGGCCCAGAAATGCAGAAAGGTTTTTTTGGGAGAGCTGTTGTGTGTGGCAGGTAGGAGGATGCTGACTTGGGAATCATTTATCAGAGCACTAATCAACCATGCAGTAGTTTCCTACTGCAAGCTCAGCCTCTGTCATCCTGAAATATTGAAACCTGGGAGATTTAAATGTTCTGCAAATATAGGCCCAGCCATGGGGAAAAATGAAAAATGCAGGTCACTGATTAATGACATTGAAGGCATTGTGCCAGTGTGGAGCCGAGTGTCTGATGCTCTGCCCTGGGCTGGGGTTTCGGTTGTGCTTCCTGGGAGCTGTTGGCAATCTGCACTTGCTGATCCGAGCTGGAGGGACTTGGATGAGCACATTCCATTTCCTGCTGCTGCCGTCAGCATCCCAGTTTTAGAAGCAGTTAATGGGAGGAGACTGTATTTGGTGGGGTATGTTTTTTCCTCGTTTCTATATTTTGTTTTCCCTTCTTTCTGCCTATCCAGCCCCTCAGGAGGCTATTCCTCAATCTGATTGCTGTAGTGGTGGTGAGGAGCATTCATTCCTGGAGAGTTCTGTAGCTCTCACACTTCAGCTTATGGAGCTGTTTTCCCTCCTTGGGCCTTACCTCAGTCGCACTAGGAGTGGCAATTGCATTCATTTTTACTTTGGCTAATCGGGCCAAAGTCTCTCAGCTCCCAGTTTCCTTCTGTTCCCCAATTACCCTGGTAGTTATTTTCAGACCTGTTTTACTTGTGGACTTCTTTACAGCTCTGGTACCCTTTGCTCAGCATTTCAAATGAGGTCGTTAGGCCTTTGTACAGCAGCTTGAAAGCTCAAAATAATTCTCATAGATTCAGTTCTTCCTTTTTGTCACTGCAAGGCAGCTTAAAGCCCGTCTGAGATCACCTTGGTGGTTGTTCAGTGAGTTTTCTATTCCACACGTTTACATCAGAAAACTTTGCTGCTTCCTGAGCCTGGGTTTGCACCTCATACTGCTGAGTTTTACCCTGTTCTGGTTTCCCTCATCGTTCATAAACTTAGGTTTGCAGGGAGAAAATCAGCAGCTGACAAATACTGGTAATAAAAGCATGTTGAGATCTGCTCAGAAATCAGCACTATTACATTAATTCAGGGCAACAAAATAGATGAAGCAGATAAATCTGAGAGTAGATGTTAATGTTTTATTTTGAAAACACTTTTCTATGGTTTTTTATGCTTATTTTCTACTCTGAAGTAGAAGAGAGGAGCAGAACAGGGGCAAAACCCCCAAGTTCCTGGGCTACATTAACCATAACCATTGAAAAAGCCACCTTTTCAAAACTGATTTAGGAATAACATTATTTTAAAGCCTCCGTGGTAACCCTGAATTTTGTAACTACATTTAATCCAGTAATACTTTGAGATCAGTCTCACAGGCTTGGAGGCCTTTCAGGTTTTGGCTTTGTCTTTGTTCCTTATCTACCAGCTTTACCTGAGCTCCTTGTGGAATCTCCTCTGAGGTGGAATTCATCCCAAAAAAAGAGCCCGCAGATTGTAATCCAAAATTCCATAGCTCCGATACAACTCAGACAAGGTCCCCAGAGCAAAATCCCCAAACTCTCAGGTGCTGCTGGGAAGACATCAGAGACTTTTACTGAAGAATATATTGGGAAAACTGCAAGTTGTCATGTTTAACAAAGCCCAAATTTTATTTTTTTTTCAGCAAATAATCTCTGATTTCTTGTCAGAGAGATTTGGGAGTGAGGGAAGTTATGCACAGGAGAAATTTGCAGCTACTTAAGCAGTGTATGGATTATTATATGTTTGCTGAGACTTTGATTCCTCCTGCACATCGGCCAAATAAAATTAGGAAGATTTCAGCCAAGCAAAGTGGGTGAATTACATAGGAGGAGCTGAACTTTGCATTTGGCACGTTACCCCACAGCTGAGGTTCTGATTTATCTGTGAATCAGCTTTAGCTAAAATAATAGCAAACCGTATCCTCCTGTCTTGACTTCTGCACAGCTCAGATGTTGCAGGAGATAACTTCCAGTTTAATTTTCAGATGTGCTATGCAGCCAACGGAGTGCAAAAGTCTTGAGCAAAGTCCTTTTGGATTATCTGATTTAATAACAGAGGAGAAAATAAAATTTCCTCCTGGGTTCTGCATTGGTATAAATAGCCATAACTTTTGACTTGTGGAGGCTGTTCTGAATTGCTGAGACTGTGTCTCCAATATGGGGATTTTGTGAAATTTTCTGCCACAGAAAATGTAGGTTCTTTTAAATGGAAAGGGTGGCTCCATTTAAAGGGAAAGGGGCAGAAAAAGGCAAGGGGAAAACGTTTCTGTTGTGCAGTGTAGAGGGAGGAAAAAAACCCAACAAAATGGCAGTCTTTCTGTTCTAAAACTTCATCTACTCATATTAAAGGTCAGTAACTTTATTTTGCATGGAAAAAACCAAACAAACTTGTTGAAAAATGTAAGCATTTAAAAATTCCCTTCAGGGAGGAGGGTCCTCATGGATGCTGGCACTGCGAAGAGTTATTACTGAGCTGGTTACAAATAACATGTTTGGATCACAGGGCCCAGTCTAATTTAAGATCTGCCATTATCATAAGTGGGTATTAATTTTGGATAATTTTAGTGCAGGTTCTCAATGAACATGGAGAGTGCTAAATGCAAGGGGACGTCCTGGGTGAGAAGTCCTCTTTCTCTGAATGGAAAAGGCCCCTGTGCATCCTGGAGTATTTGTTAAGTCTTAAGCAACAAACACCAAAAATAGGAGCCAGATCCTGAACTGGCATTGGAAAATAGTTATTTTTGAAAGTCAGATTTTTTTTTTTTGATTCATTTTTTTCATGGGCAGAGATGTTTCCTGACATATGACAAGTCTGTTTTCCAGGGGTCTGTGCTGTAATGACAAATTAATAGCTTTGTGCCAACGTTAAGGCTTAAAGCCTCATTCAGCTTCAGTAATGCAGCAAATTTGTTGTGCATCCCGCCTGCATCATGTTCAAGCACATAAATGGCACCCTTGATGTTTTGTAGTGACTGCCTGTTCCCTGGCAGAGCAGGATGTGTGGCATTAACATGAAGAAACAAATCCTTTCGAATTTTTTTTTTTTTTTTACCTTATTCAAGATAGGGCAATTAACATGCAGCAGGGTATGGTCTAGATGACCAATTAACTTCAGATAAATGTGTTCTGGTAATTACTCCCCATGCAGCAGTGCAAATATTGGATTAAGTTTTAGGAGTGAATTTTATGGATCTTTGAGTAATTTAAGATTAAGTAAATTGACTGAACTTCACCTGAAATTCTTGTTAAACCTCCAGACCATTTTCCCTTCCTTCTGCCCGAACATGGAACTGCACGAGTCAGCACCGCCTGAAATTCCCAAAGAGTCCCTTTTGCCACTGAACTGGATGCGAACAAGGAGGGATGCTCAGAGACACCCCTGGGCCTTTCTGGAGACAGGAGGTTGGGTTTGCTTTGGATCGTTTCCACGTTGCACACGTACCCAGCAAATACTCCTGGAAATCAGTCAAGGCCATCGAGATAATCCCAGAATCAAACAGCCTTTAAATTAATAGTGAGTAATTGGCTGCATTGCAGCCACTAATTAAATGTTTGAGCAGAGGTGCTGGTACCTGTCACCCAGAGCTGCCTTGCTGACAGACCAAAATTCTGTATGAGCTGTCCTTGCTTTTCCAGACATCCCTCAGAATTTCTCATGACCTTTTCCTCTTGAGATCCACCTTTGCCCATGCAAACCAATGAGTGGTGCTGTAAATTTCTGCTCATAGGCCAGCAGTTTGTAAATGAGAAGGTTGATGCATCTTAATAAAATAATAATAACCTGAATATAACATAAAAATAAAAGTGGTTGTGGTTATGCATTCCCAAAGCCTTTCACAATCCCCATCTGCAGGGGGTCAGCTCGATGGCTCAGGAAATCCATAACCATCTTCTAACCTGTCAGATTAACACACAGGAGGAATGAATAGTTATTTGTACCCTTGCAGAAGGACCAAGTTCCAGACTGGACAACTGCAGGAGAGAGATCTGGAAATCCCATTTAACAGTGCCTCTAATTCCTGTGGTTCAGCCGCATTTCCTTTCCTAAGCAACCCCTCTTTTGCTCTCTATTCACACAATTATTTCCATGGACATTGACTTTGCATTTGTGGGAACTTCATTTGTGGAGTTACAACAAGGGTGGATGTTGTCACCCACATTCCAGCCCTTACATTAGGAACATTAGTTAATATTGTCAATATTATTAACATGAGTTAATAGGCACTGGTTGAGTCGAATTCAGGTTTTCATAGCAACAAATCCAACTGTCCAAAGGTGCTTCATCTCAATTACATAAATTCATCTCTACCTCATGAAGTGCACTTAGGCTCATATGAGCTGCTGGTGCAATGAGCTTTTTCAATAGCACTAAATTTGAAAACTCAACACATTTCCAAGTGCTGCTTAACAATTAATTTGCCAAATATCAAATTTGATTTAACTATTTTCAGTCAAAAGAGGCACGCATGGGAAATTTCAGGTGATTGGGTTTAGCCCAAGTGACATTACATAGAGATGTCACAATAACTGGATGTCATAAAGGAGGTTGCTTGTAATTAGTTTGGCATTGAAGACCTGTCTGGTTTTGCCATGTGCACTAGGAACTGCTTAATTTGTGAAAAACAGCAGATTTACAGCCCTGACAGAGGTCACTCAGTATAGGAAGAAGTCTGTGCTACACCAGACTCGATACCAGGCTTTCAGAGCCTGAAAAATACCAGTGAGCAGTGTTTCAATCCATTTTTCAGAAATTTAAACCTTTTTAATATACAGTCTCCTGTCTCTCAAAAATACCAAAGGCCAGGCTGGGTGCCAGCATGTAACAAGCTGCTTTCCGAGGTACCAGCTCTCACCTTTCTGTAGATTTGATGGGATTAAAAGCTGTGCTGGAAGAACTCTTTGATCAAAGAAGCAGCTGAAAATTATACAGGCTGCATCTCTAAGTTACTGTATCCAGTTCATCCGAGTCTGGCATCCTGCTCCGTCTCTGGCACCATTCTGCCATTCCTGCCTGCATCCAGCATGCTGATCTGAAGCCCAAAATCCAAGTTCCCATAAGTCAGCCGTTTGCCTGAAACCCTGAGGATACTTTGGTATTTAAAAGAGGGGTTTTTTTCTGAGACATATCACAAGTATTAAAAAAAGGGAAATTAAACAACTGCAGAGTGGATTTTTTCTTTTTTTTCAAACTTTGCAAAGGTTTTTATTAAATGTGAGAGTATGAGGGAAAGATTACTATAATGAATGTCATAAGCCTTTGATTTACCTGCTTGGTTTTAGTCTCTTACTATTGAATTACAGTAATAAAAGGCTGTTCAGGACAGCGAGCAGGAAATGAAGCAGCAGCTGGTGATAAAAGGGGCTTTTGGGGAAAATACATCAAGGGCTCTTCAGGAAACAGCAGGATGTTCTTGCTTCAGAAACATTTGTGGGCCTGCTTGCAGTGGGGCTTGACAGCCTTGGTTTAGTTTGGTTTCCTGTTTTATTCCCAAAGCTCTCCAAGGCTGGAGCTGGGGCTGCGCTCTGTCCTGCCTGTGCTGGGCCAGCAGCTCACGGGTGGGTTTGACAGGTGAGCACTGGGAGCTGATGTCAGCCAGGCAAACCCTCGCTGGGGACTTTGTGGCCCTCATTTGTCTGCAGAGCGGGTTTAGATGATGGAGTAAACTGACATTTTGCAAAGTGCTGTTTTGAATCACCTGAAACGAATGTAACAAGCAAAGATGCAAAATGTAAATATTCCTGGAAGGGCTGGAGGTTCACTTTGTCGATGGCATGGGAATGAGTACATGGAAATTCATTGCATGAGAAGCCTCTGGATTTGGCAGAGGAGTTGTGATAGTTGCTGATGTTTCAGTCCCTTTCAGTGCGTGCTGCATCTGAAGTGCAGCATGAATGGGCCCCCTTCAAAAATGTTGAGTGTTAAGATCCTCAGTGGATCATTTTCAAGGGTTGCTCTACTAAATCAAACCTTTATCTGCAGTGGTCTGATTTAGGAACCTCCTCATGGCACAGCAGGGTATGTGCAAGAAGGATTTGGACCCTATTCTGAGAGAACAATGTCATGTTGCTTATTTGCAGTCAGCCCCAAGACCTGGTGCTTTGCATCTGGAAAGTGAACCACAAAGTATTTCAGAGGTTGTCCTTGCAAACAATGCATGTGCCAGTGTTCTGAGTGCTGCAGTGACAATCCTGACCCTGCAGAAACTGAGAATTCTCTCCCAAAGGGAAATTGAGTTTATCCTGGCACTGCAAAAGGAAATCTGAAGAAGAAAGGTTGGCACACAGGAGTGTTTCTTTGCTCAGTAACAAGTGAGGGGAAGTGCCAGTTGTTTATCAGCAGTTTGGAAGTCTGAGTCTGACACTTGATTGATGGCCTGTGTGAGCACTGCCTGGGCTTCCCCTTCTCCTCAAAGATGCTCTGACTTGGCTGTGGCACTTGCTTAAATCAGAGCAAGCGCTCTGAATTACAGGCTGGCTGTTTGCATGCAGAGTGAGTGCTCTAAAGCTGATCAGAGGAGCTACAGAAGGGCAAAGGAGCACATTTCAAAGAGAACTGCAACAGTAAAATTTGATTTAGTTGGAGCATCTGACTAGCAGATGGTAAGGAATAAACTGAAGAACATGAAAACCGTGTGGGTGTGTCAGGGGAGCAAGTTACCAGCAGGTGAAGTGTGGGACTCGTGTAGCATAAACCACAGTCCAATCTCAGAAATAGTGACAGTCGGGACACTTTGCCAGACACGAGGGTGGCTCTGATCTGTGCCAGCTCGGGGCCACAGGAGCCAGCAGAGCTTCAGCAGCGCCAGTGGCTCCGGAAGGGCGGCTGCAGGAAATAATCTGGACCCGTTCTGCTGATACTCTTGGTATATTCACTTTGAGAGACAGGAAGATGGTCTAGAAGGTGCAAAGTCACACTGGCTGTCACTTTTTCGACCAGCCAGCAAGTTAGAACTGCACTGATGTGATCCTCCCACCAGGCCTGCAGCATCCTTCTCCAGGGTGGAGCTGCCCTTTCTGAGAGGTCTGGATGGGAGCGGAGAGGGCCATTGGGTTTTTAGATGGCAGGAGAACGTGCTCATTGTTTTCCTCCATTCCACGTGGCTCGGTGCTTTGGTGTCTTGCTCAATAGCTCAGCTGGGCTATTTGGACTTGACTCCTTGGGTCTGTGACAATTTACTGGATTTAAATGAGAAGAATTCATTATTTTGATTCTTGGAAATAGTCTATCTTTTGGACCTAAAACAGCAGTAGTAGAGAAAACTTCCTGGCAAGTATACGTATTTTTAAATTCGATAAATGCGCTTTGCCTGCGTTCTCGCCTCTTGTTTATCCCAAAGAAGGTGGAACATGGGGGAGCTTGCTACT
Organism: Oriolus oriolus; assembly: GCA_013400235.1. NCBI lineage: Eukaryota > Metazoa > Chordata > Aves > Passeriformes > Corvidae > Oriolus > Oriolus oriolus. The sequence continues at coordinate 362,944 of VXBT01001766.1, read as the reverse complement.
TTTAAAGGTCTTTTTTCTTTAATGGACCTCACAGGAATGAAAAAGGAGAGTGGCTCTAATGTTTAGTTTGTGAAGAGGGCGAACATTAGCCTTGGGAACTGTGTTTTTAATTATTAGTCACAAACTTTACTTTCAAGGCTGTACAGAATTGGAGGAAAATCCCGTGTGGAACTGTGCTTGCACAGAGAGGAGGTTGCATAACTGGGCTGAGATGACAAAAAGCTGTTGTTGCAATCAAACCTGTGTGTCTGTGAGGGAACTAGAACAGCCAGTAAAAAATGCAAAGGATACATCTATGACTGAGGGATGTATCAATGGACTTGTGTAAATAATGAATCATTCCAGTTTTCAAAAGCCTGAGCAGACTAAGAGATACACTTGTGGCAAATTCAGCGTGGCCTTGGCAAGAGCAGTCCTGTGGTCTTTGCAGTCACACAATATTCAAAGCTTTCTTCTCCATCATCTTCAGCTCTTTGCACCCTCCTGGTGAGACTGGCTGAGCCCCTCAGCCCACACGAGTGTATTTGGCAGGCATTGGTGTGCAAGGAGGGGATTAAAAAGTCACTCCTGGGAGCATCTCTGGGAGGTTTCAGGGTATTTCTGGCTTTCCTCACAGTCAAAAACTTTTTAGACATAAAAGCTTCTGGAAAAATAAATGTCCTGTGTGCTGGTATAAAGAAGTGCTCCTGAGAATGTGTAAGGCAAGCCCTGGAAGGGAGGGGATAAATAACAACAGCTGGAAAATTGTAAGAGGGGGAAAAAAAGTAAGAGAGATTAAAGCAAATTCTAGAGGAAAAAACTTTACTCTTGTGCTTTGAAGCACACCTCTCATAAGGTATATCCTTAGTTGCACTGGTTTTCATGAGGCATAATCACATACTTGAAGCTTTTATAGAGTTCGTTCTTTGAAGTACTTTTCCATATCAGGGTTTTAAAAACCCACACAAAACCACTCATATTGCTGGATTACTTTTTTTTCTGTCCAGCATTGCGGCATATTTGTGTCCCATCCATCCTCAGGCTTTTCACTTGTGTCTGTAACGTTTTGCAAGGATTTCACTGAAGTCAATTAAATTAATCTGGATTTACCCTGAGAGTTTGCAGAGCAAGAACTGCTACATCTCATTTTTAAGGGTCCTCTCTTTTCCAAACACAGGCCCTGCCGATAAAGGGGTGGGGTATTTTTAGGGAGGAGGGTATGGGATCAGCTGACTGCTGATGTTGCTTCATCAGGGAATGGACTTTCCATTGGGACAATCATCAGGGAGACCCAAAGCTGCTTTTCCTAAAAAGAGAAAGTTGAAAGGGTGTCAGATGTGGGCCTCCAAATAGAGATATGGGGTGTGTGGTTATCATAGAGGAGCTGTGTGTGTTTAGTAGCTCTGGAACAGGATGGGAGCCAACTTCCCTGTTCGGGGAGCCCGGGAGGTGCAGGATAACTGCAGAGGTGATGTTAAGGAGTGCATGTCTGACGTGGTGTAGGTGATACACAGGAGAGCTAAAAATACCTTCTTCCCCACCAGCGTGGAACACACTTCTTGTAATTATGCATCTTTTAAGCTTGGTTTGCAAATTGACTTAATAATATGTAATCATGATTTACTTAGAGACAAATTAGCATTTGACTTTGAATTTTGGATAAGTCACCTGTATTCCTGGTGTGTTATCATGGAGCTCATGCGTGGCACGTCATGGTTTTTAGGTCAGCAGTGTGAGACCACTGGATAGCTTTTTTCTTCCTGTTTCATAAGAGTTAACCTAAATCGTGGCATTAGGTAACATTATTTTATGGGTGAGAATATGCTAGTTATTAAAAGTACATGTGACACGTTCCTTTTTCCTTCAAACCCAGCCAGTCAGTCGTTGCTGAGTTTCTGGGTTTGTGCCCAAAGGGTCTGTATTATTGATCACATAATGCAATAATTTTTGTCTGTAAACAAAAATCCCCATGTTGCTCAAGTTAAGATGTGTTTGTGGCACAAGGAACTGACCCAGCACTTTGGTGCATAACAAACCAGGGTGTGTGGAAATCTAACACAATGAAATGTGCACTTCTCTTTCCTTTTTTTTTTGTTTTATAATGAAAAAAAGAAATTGCTTTTGAAAAGTAGAAATAAATCTAAACTGCCTGTTTCCAGTGTGATCCCCATTCATTTATTCCTCTGCTTTCTTGTAAAGTCTGTGGTTCTTATGGCTATCAAAAACTTTGGTGGTCAAGCAGTCTCAAAACACGAGACCTTGCAGCCTGACTTCAGTGTCAGGACACTCATGAGAAGGGGGCACAAAAAGGAGGTGAGAGCTGCACTGTGGCCATTTAATAATCAAAATCAACTGGTTGGGCAGGAAAAGCACATCCTGGGTATTTTTTCTGCTTTATTGTTTGCGTGCTGCTCCTGCTCCAGTTCCACAAAGCTCATGGGAGACTCTATAGTTAATAGTACATGACTCATTGGTCTTTTGACACTGAGCTGTTTGACACAGAGATTTTTATTTGTACTTCCATGGAGAAATGTATGTACAGATAAAGGTTACAGAGGGAGGTGAGTGGCCCTCAAATTGTGTTAACTTTAAGAAATCTGTTCTCCCATAAAATGTTAAATAGGATGGCAGTGATGTCCCTTCCAGAAGGCTCAGACCGTGCAGCTGTGGTTTGTGTATATACAGCCGAAATGGAGGTAGAGAAAATACCTTTTACAGCCTATTTACTTCCCACATAATCAAAATGGCAGTGGAACAAACCGTATTTGAAAGTGCCTTATTTATAGTGCCTTATTGTAAACCAGACCTGCTTCTCTTCAGCTTGGTTTAGCAAGCAGGAAGGAATGTGCAAGGGCAGGTGACCATACTGCAGTGTTCTTCCCTTTTTCCTTCCCTTTTCCAATCATTATTGTGGTGCCAGTGATCTCCGGTCCTTTGGCCACTGCCTTTTAGGGAGAGTTTTGTATCTGTTATTGGTCAGTCTCCAGCAACACTGAATGGGAAGTGCCCTAAATATATTTGCAAATAAACACCTGGAGCTCAGCAGCAAACTCCCCCCAGGCTTTACTTAAAACATTTTGTAGATTCAAAAATGGAAAGGCAGGAGAGAAAATGCTGAGGATAACAAGGGGATCTGTGCCGGGTAAGTTCTCCTGGGAGCTGCTTTGAGGCAGGGAATGATTTTTATCTCCCCACTGCCCTCAGGAGCCACCAGCATTTCTTGTCCTCTTTCCATTAGAGGAGCACAAAGGAGCCAGAGCTGGGCTGTGTGAGGATCAGACCATGGCCATCCCTGTCCTTTAAAGAAATTTACTCAACTGTGCATGATTAATTTTTTCCTCCAGTGCATCACTTAGAGCCACTGAGAGCATTTTGCCCAGAAACACAATAGCTACTTTTTTAGCTGCAAAAATCAGTGGGTATTTAAACTTCCTGGAGCCTCAATAACCCCAAAGCAGTCACTCGCTGTGAACCCTTTGCTCTGCCTCTTTCTAATGCCCTGCACTTTCTTCCCTTGTTGGAATTCTTATTCAGTAGTTTATCTCAAAGAAATAGCAAGGAAGACTCCGCTATTCTGTCTCTAGGAGAGCTCTCCCAATAGACAGCTAAAAGTTTCTCTAGTTATCTCCAAGTGTTTCAGAATTTAAAAATTGCTGTGGAAATGCATAAATTGTTTGGGGCACTGCTAGTTGAAATTCTGTCAAAGTGAGATGATTTTAATGAATGTTGAAGGAGGCTGCGTACAGGAGTCAGCCGTGCCAACCTGCGAATAACCTCACATGATTATAAACAGCCTTGGGATAACCTGAAGTGATAGCTTCTCATTTTTGAGTGGTCATTCTGTTTCTAACAAAGATCCTGTATTTTGGAGTTTAAAGCCCTCATTCTTTACTCATCTGTTTTGATGGGAGATGGGGTAGAGGAGAAGGGGGAAAGAAAGTTACTGTTGGTCCCCACTCTGCCCTGGGTGCTGATGTAAAGGTGTCAGTAAAACAGTCCTGGTTTGGAACACGTATAGGTTTGGATATTCTGCAGTTTCCTGCTGGGGCTTTCAGGCTTCTATTCCAAATCCTTGCATTTTTTGCACCTCAGGTTTTGGTCAGGCAGACCTTCCTGAGAGGAGAATAAAAGGAATTATGACATACATGGGACCTTTCAGCTGAATAAATTTTTCATCCTCTGAGGAAAACCCTTTTAGAGTTTGGGAAAGTGAGATGGTAAAATGTGCCTAATTACAGCTGACTCCAGTGGATGAACTTCAGTGTTAGTCTGGAAAAGTTGAAAAGAAGTCCATGGTTATTTCAAAATTAATTATCACTCTTCTGAAGTCCTGCTGAAGAAAAAGAACAGGTAGGCAAAAGCAGGCAGTAAAATGACTCGCAGATGAGGCAAAATCTGCCACATGTCAGCTATGCCTTAGAAGCCAGTGGGATGCTGCCTTTGTTTGTGTCAGTGGGGTATTCCTGCTGAGGTACTCCAGGACACCTTGTGCTTCCCATGGCAAAGCCCTGGCATTCGGTGGGTCTGATGCGACAGGAACAACGCTGGGCTGCCTTTTTTGGTTTGATGTTAATTTTTATTTTACAGTTGGATGCTGAGGCCTCGCAGCACTTGCAGTTCTAATGTATGTATTTGGATTTTTGTTTTTCATAATCGATCACCTGACTAACATCTGCTGAGTACAGGAGATGCAGGAGCTGAGGAGGAAGGAAACAGGATCTCCTCAGCAGGGCATTGGCTCAGCTCTCCTTAAATATTTCCTCCTGACATGTTGGTGCTGAACGTGTGGGCACTTCCTCCCTGGTGGCATCAATTCCGTGGCTGCTGAGGGCTTTGGTGTGCTCCAGGTCATTTACACTGCCTAGAACACAGGGAGCAAAACTTGCTGAGAGGCCCCTGAGCAATTCTCTCTCCAGCATGCACAGGGCAGGTGGGAATTTCCCTTGGGACATCCCTGGAAAAGGGAAAACTTGCAATCAGGCCTGGCACACCTTGTTTTGAGTGTGACTAGGGGTGTGTGATGGCTGGAGGTGACGCTGGCCTTGAGCATGGCACCCCCGGCCAAGGACAAATCTCATGAACTAGGAGGGACAGAAAGCTGATTGGAGTCTTTGCCTTGGAGAGAGGAAAAGAATTCTGCCTTTCCTCCCTAGGAATAGGATGATTTGTCATTTTAAAGCTCTGTTTCTGTTCACTATTTATCCATGCCATCCCAAGCATTACACAGGTTGTTAAATGAAGTGCAGCATCCAGGAGTGCTTTGTCCAAGAAGCTGTGTAGTAAAAAGGTACCGGAAAACGCTGCAGCGGAGCCTCGAGGCAGTAAAGCAGCTGCTCCAGTAGTGATGGGGATTCTTTTCTTTCGGCTCCCTTATCTTCTTTGCCCTCATGGATGACAAACAGAGAAAGCAAACTGATGCCTCCTCACACAACTGTGCGACTTGTAGGAACAGCAAAACCACTTCAGTGTTGCCATGGAGCACTAATAAAATACTTGTTAGTGGGCTTGGCTATTTATGGGCCTTATGTTGGAGCTGCAGTGGGGATTTCCCTGTTGATCCATGTTACTGAAAGCTGCACCACGGATAAGGAGCTAAAATTGTATTTTGCAGTCTGGATCAGCAAATCTTCTGAAGTTCATTGGTTAAACCTCAGCACAAAGTTATTTTTGGATGGCAGTTCTGACCTCTCCCTGACTTTGTGGAGAGAGTTTAGGGAAACCCAGGCCTTCTGTGCACCACAGCACTTGGGTCGGTACCAAGTGGCAGAGGAGGGTGGTGGCCAGGGAGGACACTGGGTGAAGCACAGCTGTGCTGGTGAAGCACCAGGCAGATGCGGCTCCATGTCTCCTGCAGGAGCAACAGGCTCCCAGCACCTCTCGGAGGGAGGCAGCGGCTCAGGCAGGGCTGCAGGGAGCTCCTTGGGCAAAAGTTTTGTGATGCAGTAAATGAGGCTCTGTTAGACTTCCTGGATGGTGGGCTTGCTGTGGCAGAGGGGGAATTGCAGAGCTCTCGGAGAAGGGCAGAATCCTTCTGAAATCTGAAGGTGTAAGAGCTGCCAGAAAAGTTTTTAGATGCATTGCACTAAATTCAGCAAAAGTTGAGAGTGAAGTTTCAAGAAGGAGTTTAGGGAGAGAAAACATCTAAAATAAATCTCTGACACTGACTCTATCTATGTGCTGGAGGGGCAGACAAGGGGAGGAACAAAAAAAGTGGGTGAAAGCATTTTATGGAGACTGGAAATTCCTTTGTGGAGTGAAGCTGCTCTCTTGTCCTCTTGCTTTGAGGGAGGGCTCAATATTTGTCTTCTGGACCCAACTGAAAGAAAATATTCCATGAGATTTAGGAGATCAATACAATTCATTCAGTTCACCTAGAGAAAGGAAAATTACAAGATACCACCTGTGATTAAACCAATCTGGTGCCATTCTGTTCTGCTCACAGACATTCCGCAATCAGAAAAACAAGAGGACATCTTCAGATGGGTTCTTTGCTGTAAAAGAAATGTGGGGTGATTTTTTTCACCAACCAATCAATGTACTAAATGTATAACCAATGTATTTTCAATGTACTTAAATTGAAACTACACACCAAGGCTTCGAGTCAGATCAACACCAAAAAAAACCCCAAAACATACCCCTCCAAAAATACTCAAATCAAACAAACAAACCAGAAAAATCAACCAACCAAACTAGAAAAACCTAACAAACCAAAGAACCCAGAAAGAATGACAAATGTACTCTTACTGATGTCTTTAGGGAACTCTCACCTCTAAATGTTACAGGGTGCTGGTGCAGGCAGGTTTTTGTCCTGAGCATCTTCTAAGAATGATTATTTGTCCTCATTTGTTGCTTGATAAGAGTCCCCTTCCCTCCAGGTCACTCCAGGAGCACCATGCACAGCCCCCTGGGATCAGCCTGGGAACTTTTATTGTATTAGTTTCAGGCTCATTATTTTCTGGGGGGAAAAAAAAAAAGGTGGAGACATTTAATAAGATCAGTTACCCTTGGAGGTCATTTAAGCTCTTCTCTCTGTAGTTAATGAGCAAAGTAGACAGGAACCTAAAGATGAAGGTGGTTTTGCCAGTGCTGTCAAAAGTTGCATAAAAGTGACTGAAAGTCTAAGACTAAAATAATGATTTTGTATATAATTAACAGAAAGTTCTCAACAATTTTGTATTAACGTTCCCAGGAAGGTGATGCAGATATTTGGTTATTTGAGTTCAGTCAGACTTTACATGCTTGAAGCAGAATCACAGCTGATGAAACAGCACAATTTTAAGTCACTGATTCCTGCCTAACAAGCTTCCCTAGCATCACTCAGGGAACTCATTCCCAGCCTTTGTGGAACACAGTACTTGTGATTAATGGGAATGAGAGAATTCACCATTTGGAGGCTTTTGAGTTGGAAAGAAATGCAAAGCTTCCATCCCAAACTGCCATTTATACGCCGCTAAATGCAGTATCCCAAATCCTGAGACCACATTTTCCCATGTTGTAGAACAAGTAGCTAACATCCAGTCCTTACCTGCTGGAGAAGATTCCTGTCAGGCATTTGCTGTGCTAATTTTGGTAAATATTTTGTATGTGGTATCACTAATTTCTGTGTTGGGAACTGCGGAACTTGTTCGTGGCAGGGATCATCCAAAGGATGTTTGTGTTTTACACCAGCGTCATTGTGGATTTGGGATACTCGGGGGTGTCTCTGTTGTGCCCGCAGGTTTTGTGGAATGCTTTTATTGCCGTGGATTGGCTGCTAAGTCTCTGTTTACTCAGCCCCTCTGCTTTGCTTTAACAGCTCTGCCGCTGCCAACCAGCCCAGAGAGACTGATTCCTGAGCCAGCGATCCTGCACTGATACCATCGCTGATAAACCCGAGACGGGACAGGATGAGCCCCTGGAGCCGCTCCCTCCCTGGCCACTGAAGGGCTGCTTCCCAGAAGATGGAGCTGTTTCCCTGAGACTGCTGACGGAGACCTTGTGAGTTCAGTATCACATGAAATTGGGGAATTCGTACGGATGTCAGGGAATTATTCCTCACAGCTGAGAGAAAGAAGAAAGAAATGAGCATGCTGAGCATAATTATTTTATTATAAAAGAAAGGTTTTATTTGTTCGTTACCTCAGTAAATTACACTTCTTAATAATAATAGTACATGAAAGTAAGTTCAGTTAGTAGAGTCCAGATGCCAACCTTTTTTTTTTTCCTTTGAAGCTACACATGATTCGTGGCAGATTTAGGTATATAAAGCATTGCAATTTCCTTGAGTTTATCACTTGATTAGAGGGGGGGTGATTTGTCTCATTGACAGCAGTCGCTCCCTTTTTGCTGGAAGCAAATCCATTTGCTTCTCTCTGGGATGGAGAGGGGTATTTATTTCTGGTGTGCTTTGGTTTCCACCTGTGAATGATAAGGCTGGGAGGGATTTTAAATTTCCACATTGAAAATCAGGTGAAAAAGTAATGAGCATAGAAGATTGAAAGCAAAAGATGGATGTTGATTCTTGCTCAAGGAAGGATGCTTTGTGGGAACCTACAGTCCCTTGAGTTAGGGCTGAGCAGCAGAGCCCTCCTGGGATCAGATGATGAAGGAAATAGTAAGTGCATGGGGATTTGAATACATTTATAATCTGTTCATGTGTATTTAGTGTCTGATCTTCTTCCCTTTAAAGCAGCGTTAACCCTCTCTCTCCTTCCCTTCCCTGATCACCCCAAATCTGGGATAAGGCTCTTGGTCTCTCTGAAGTCTGGGGACACTGAGGAGCCCCTCTGGGAGCTGGACAGAACTGCTGTTAATGACACCCAACAACTGTCAGTGTCTCAGCCTTACTGTGTTGGCTGCTGTGAACATTCTACTTTTCATTTTATTGCTGCAGATCAGATACTGGTTTTTACAGCTCACATGTGTGCTATCTAAACTGCAAAAAAGATTAAGAAGAAGGGAAGTTTTATAAGCACTGACGTGGTTGTCATGACTACCTAAGCCACTTTGCTGGTGCCATACAAGTCTTTCACTTTATCTGTCTAGCTTTTATACAAAAAACTCCACGTTTATTTCTGCATGAGAGTCTGAAGAAATGGGGCTCAGAAAACACCTGTAAGCATAAATATGTGTGTGTGGGGTGTGACATGCAGGTGAAGCTGAGGCTCATCCCCCTAGTCAAATCACAAATGTGTGTGTTAAATGCTTTGGACAGGGAGAGAGCCGGGTCCCAGGTGTCTCTGCTTTTGTGTGAACTGACAAGAGTGGAGTCCTGGCAATCAGGGCTCCAAATGACCAGGGGAAAGAGGCTGCTCTGACTTACTGGGAGGTGCAGGTGTCCTCCCTGAAGCTGTCAGCATTAGAAAGTGTGAATTTATGGATAATATATTCTTAAATAGCCTCACCACCTCTTTTTTGAAGTCTGCAAGCCTCTTCCACAGGCCTGTAAGGCTGGGACAGCTGGGATGTGGGAATGCTCTCTGGGAAAAGTACAGTTGAGCCTCCAAAGCCTTTTCTGGTGGTTTGGGGGTTTTCTTTATCCTTTTTTTTCTGTAAAGGAAGGGTTTGCTCAGTGACAGTTATGGCTCATGTGCAAGGGAACAACCAGAAACAAGAGCAGTATGTGTGTAAATGTTAGCATATTCCTGGTGCTTTATTTCAGGCAAGCAATGGGTAATCACAAGCAGAGCAAGGAAGAGTACTAAGTGTGTTTGGAAAAAGAAAAGATGTACCATGCTCTGGGCACAAGGTCTCCAAAACAAGGAGGGGCAATTTGAGATAAAGTTTTGTTGCCAGGAGACTGTAACCACAAAACAGAAATGCTGATTAGCTGGGATACTTGAGAGATGATGAAAAAACACATCTCGTTGTCTGTGTTATGTCAAAACCATAAAACAACATGGTTATCTTGGAAAAGCTAAAGACAACAATGCAGATCCTAACATCCAACCCAAGTGGAAGTGGTCACGGGCTGATTTGAAGTTTAAGAACATAGCTGGAGTTGGTCATTAAATGACCTAGGAGTTAAATTATTGGAGGAGGAGGAAGATGAAGAGGGTAAATGTATGCAGCTCTATCATTCTTTGAGCACTGAATCAGCTCAAACCTGCTGGAGAATGGGCACCTGAGGTGAGAGGAGTCTCTGTGACCTGTGTGTGCACAGCTTTGTGCTTTCCTAAGGAGCCAAGGGACTTCTGAAGAGAATCATTACAGCATAGAAAAGCATTTTAAGTTCCAGGTGGGCATCAAAGAGAAAAGTTTAGGAAGAAATTTGAAAGAAATCAAATGAAAGGGAACAAGGATAGAATTTCAGAAGACACAGGCCTGGTCATCAGTTTCTTTTAATGGTAATAGGAAAATAATAACTTGCAAAAAAAGAAGCCCTCTGTTAAAAATCTCCTCTTTTATGTTTCTTGCGGAAAGGCTGTCATGGTCAGAGGAAAAGAAAATTGTCCACCATGCTGAGGCAGGTTTGCATTCCTCTCTGTCATTTGGTTGCTGACAAAGCTGGCAAATACCTGTGTAAGAGAAAACATCTGCAAAATGCTCCTGTAGCTGGTGGGGATATGAAGGAGGTTTCAAGTAAAACCATTTCCATATGTTCATTTGCTTTTTTTTATGTGGGGAGAATCTGGAGTTGTGAAAGCATTTGCAACTCCTGAAAAAATTGTGGACTGTTCAATAATGTTATTAGAATAAAATCAATGATTTATACTAAGCATTCCTAAAAATTGCAAAATGTAATTTAATTATTTTGCCAGTGGGGAAGTGGTGAAGAAATGAGTTGTGCTTGCTTAACTTAATTTTTGTTTCTTAGCACGAGGTTTGTAATTACTTTAAGTAAGCAAGTTATTTGTTTCCATTAGCAATAACTGACGAGTAAGCGTGGTAGTGACATATTTTCTCCTGGAAAACTCTACTAGCAAGTCCCTGTAGTTAAGAGCTCTGACCAAAATCCCCATGTCAGGTGGATCTCCAGTGTGTCATCCCAGAGCCTCAGCTGTCCTTAGCGTAATTCATCCATCAGCAATTGGAACCTGCAGGTGCCTGTTACTGCACGCTCCCTGCAGCAACACCCCTTAAATCCTCACTGAGAAAGGCATCATTATCAAGGTAATGAGGTTTTATTGCTGTTTCTCAGCTAATCTGTTTTATTGTGACTTTGGCTGCTCTGCAAGAAACATAAAATTAGGCCTGGATCTCTGTTTTCTACCTGTGGGATAGGTGGAATTTGGAGTGTGTGACTCCAAGGGCTTTCCTTCTGGGACGCTGCTGCTGGTTTGTTATTCCCGTCATGGGGGTGTCAGACTCGGTATCTGTGAGCAGAATTCTGCCAGTTCCCAACTCCTGGGTCCCTGTGCCTCCCCAAATGCTGTTCTCCAGTGTTTTGCAGTAATGGGTGTGATTAGCTGCTGCTGCTGTTCTATTGATTGATGCCAGGTTAAAGACAACCTGTCAGGCTTGGCTTCCTTGAAAAATGTATGTTAGAGGCTGGATACCAGGAACTGTTTGTCACTGGGTATTTGCTCCTGTAAACAGCTGCTGGTACCAGCCTTCTGTAAATACTAAATAAAACTGCCACTTCCCCTGCCTTGGGAAACCACAGCGTGTCCTCAGAGCCCCACAGGAGTCACTGGGGTGGCTTTTAACAGCCTGTGGCAGGATATCCATCCTGTGGCACACTTAGTAGGGAATGCCCAATCCCCTGTAGGTCACGGATGGTTCTGGAGCTCCTCAAAGCTGAAAGTCATCAAGCATTTTTAAAAACCAAGAGTTCATAAAAATTAAGGGTTTTTTCCTAGGCAGAGTGCATCTCGGAGAACATGCCCTGTGTAGCTCACCCCCAGGTAGCTCAGGAGTGAGAAATTACAGGAAAAAAAGCAGAATGGGGAGACACACAGAAATCCTCAGGGAATCGTAGCTGCCTGTTTCCTTTCTTCTCAATTCACTTGTTTCCTGCCACAAGGAGATGTAGGAAAATAAACAGAATTATCACCTGGGAAAGGACAGTGCCGACTGATGAGTGCATTGTGTGGCAGCAGTCTCTTCATTGCACTGGTAGATGACAAAAATCGTTCCTAATGAGGGTTTCCATTGCTTGCAAACTCAGCCATTGCTGGTCAGCCCCTCACGGATTAGGGATGTTCAGGAGCAGCCAACTACCTGCAACAAAGGAGTACATTTTCTCAGGATAAAAAAGCAAGCTGAGGATTACAAGGACCCAACAGTCTTTATCTGCAGAAAATCCTTGTTTCAGGTTTCTTACCTCTTCTTAAAGGCTTGGAATAAATAATATTGATTTCCTTTAAAACTTAATGTGTTCACTGTTAAAGTATTCACACAGCTTAGAAAAGAGAAAGGATTATTTTGCTTTTAAGCCTGCCTTCAATGTGAAAAGAGATCTATTCTGTCGAATTTGTCTACAAATTATAAATTTGTAACATTTATATTTTATTAAAAATTAAATTTTAATTATAATTTTATAAATTATAACATTTCAGACAGATATTATGTATATTTATTTATACTTATTTGAGCTGTTCCTGCAGGGATTACTTCTCACCTACTAACTGGAGGTGAAAACATATTTGGAAACTTTCCAGTTCCTATCTCTTTGTGTCAATGCAAATATGTAGATGCAGGGGAAGGCCCTTAAATTGGGGTCAGTGGAGCCGTTCCCTTGAGCTCTTTTTCCTGCCTCACCTGCCCTTTGAGCTCTTTCCTGGCAGTGATACCTCTGAGTCCAAAGGAGATAACCTGAGTGAAGGTTTGTGTTGTGCTTTCCTAGTTCTGAACTCCCAGCCAGTCCATAACATCTGGCTGCATTTATCCACTTGGCGCAGAAACTCTCTTTTAAGTGCTCTGTTTCTGCAGAGTCATGGAAGACATTCTCAGGAGCTGACCCACGGCAAAACATATCCTGGGAGAGCAGAGCAGCCATGGATCACCTGCTGGGGGATAATCGATCCCTGTACCTGCTTTACGGGCAGGGGGATCGAAGCACTTCCCATTGGGGCTTTGCCTGGCTCGGAGTTGTCTTTCCATTAAGGCCTCGCTGTCCGTGAGCTGCCCCAAGACTGGAACAGGACGCTGTCTGTGGAGGAGCAGCGAGCACTGGCAGGCACCATCAGCAGTGTTTGTTCTGGAAGTGAGGTGCTGGGCTCTCAAACAGAGATAAGCAGGATCCGTGCTAATGCCTCACTGCTCCTGGCACTGGGCTTTGCAAAAATTCCCCATAGTTGGAACACTGCTGCCACATCCGGAGTTCAGCTGTGGCTTGTAAGCTGCTTAAATATTAAATGGTTATTGATTTCTTATCCTGGGAAGCTTGATTGTTTAAGCCAGCTGAAACCTCTGTAGGTCCTTAACAAAACTGGAAGTGATGGGTTTGAAGGGAGAATATGGCAGAACAGCTGGAGGGGGGAATGGCCATCACTGCAACCAGGGTGTTGCTGCGTGCCAGGCGGAATAGCCTGAAAATCCTCGTTTGCCTTGGTCTCTTGTTGATTTGGGACCAGTGCAGGGCTCAGTGGCTGCAGCAGCACAGGGTTTGCTGGTAGAGGATATTTGTGCTGAAGGAGTTTGCTCTGCAGTTAAACTGGGGTGGGTTTTGGATAGATTTATAAATAAGGTCGTTCCTAACTCAGAGGCTGGGGCTGAGGGATGTTCCCTTCTCCTGTGGCTCAAGTTGTCTCTCAGTGGCTTATATCCACTACGAAGAGTTTCCAGGAAAGGTTATTCAGCATTAAGTGTTCAGCCCTTGGAGACCTTCAGGGAAGAAGCCAAGGAAGTGAAGTGCATATTTTTGCAGAGTATTTTTCCATCCAGCCCTGGCCCTTTGATCTGAAACGTGTAACCTGTAACATGCCTCTTCCATAGCAGCATATCCAAGCCCTCAGTTCAAGTGTTGAATAGAGAAGAGTCTTTTGCAGAGTGGATTTAAACTTCTTCAGAGTTTGGAAAGGTTCTGTTTTTAATGAAATTTTCTTCACTATTGTTCCAGATTACAAAATCTGTGCTACATACTTTCATTTTCTCACCTGACTTCAGCAGTGTCTGGGTTTGCTATCGCTCTCTAGGCTGTATTTTTCCTTTATTTTAAAAATGTCAGGCATTTTAAAATGAGCAGCATCCTGATTAATAACTAATTGGCTTTAGCAAACAGCTCTTGCTGGGTGGTTACCTTGAGCCAATTCCTATTAGTATTCCAACACACGCAGGAAGTGTTCTCCCTCGTTGGAGGCTGATGTTACATCTCTTTAGCCACTTATAAAATAAAGCTAAGTGAATTAGTATTGATTCCCTTACTTGTAATAACAGGAATGCAACCTAATCGCCTCTCCAAATCACTCAGGCATTCCTGGCTGAGGCTGGAATGGAAAAAATGTATGGAGAAGAACAGGAATTTTGTGTTGCTGAGGGCAGCTGTCTGTGACAGGCACTTGCCCAGGCAGGACTTGCTCCCCACTTGGGCAATGAAAGCATTTTGAATATTACAGTTGTGAGGTGCAAGAAGTAGTTTTTCCTTCCACAGTGTCTTGAATTATGTTTGGGTTTTATATTGACAGCAAAGATTAATTAGAATTTCATGGGCTTCACTCAGAAGTTCAATGTCTCACAGCATTTCTCCTGTTTTGTTAAGCTCACACTCCCACTCTCTGGGAGAGTGTTTCTTCTTTATCCACTTTTCTGAGCAGGTCAGGAAATGTATTACTCTTACTACAGGCTCTAAATGCAGGTACAGTGGACAGAAAGAAAGATACAAAATTATTGAGATTTTGTGAGCAACTTCTTTCTTTTCTTGTCGGGATAGTTCTTCCCTCCCTCAGTCTTAAATAGGCTAAACCCTGCTTTCTTCCTTCTCTCTTCCTGCAAATCCTGGAACACCAGAGCAGAACACTTACACTGGACAATTCACCGAAGTTCTGCTGTGCAGACTGAAAATCCTCTTGCAAGGCTCAAAATACCTGTGCTGCTGCCAGAAGTGCTGCTGCTGCTGTTCAAGAAAGAAAATAACAATAATAAAATAAGAGACCATACCAGAATAGAATTTTTCATTAAGAAATGCTGACCAGCTTTTCTGATCAACCTACTTTGTGCACAGTATTTGATTGGCTACAGGAAGCTATTATTAGGTAATACTTCTCCTGATAGAGGTCACACAAATACCCAAAAAATGCAATGCACAGCTTTTGCAGGGTATTTAGGACCTAATCAAACCCAGCAAGGAAAGGAACTATTTAAAAAGTAGATGAAATCAGGTTTTGAAATGTTTAGCCTAAACTATGGAAGTTTACACGCAGAGCTGAGTTTGGAGAGAGGTTCGTTCTTCACTGAGCTTTTCCAAGCACACTTCTTCCACTCTTCACTGCTTCAAGTTTCCAAAACTTAAGGCAGAATTGCCTCTTCAGTGAAGGTTCCATGGAATGGCACCCACTGTGACATCCCAGTCCTCAGCAGTCCCGTGTCCCTCTGCCCAGCCCCAGAGGTGTGTGACACACCCACTGTGTTTCCCAGGAAACTGCTCTTGGATGATGCTGAAAAGATAAAAAGGGACCCACCCAGCTCCCAGATTAGTGTCACTTACAGATTTATTAATTCTCTTCAAAAACCTTCCATCAAATAATCCTTGTCGTGGCTGTTTGTGTGCGATGGGTAGAGACAAACTTTAGAATGGAATGTGTAATAAACTTCCGTGGGGAGACAGATGTGAGCAGTAACTGAGATTATTGCAAAAGGACAGAAAATTATTCGGAAAGCCCTTGCATCTCTTGAAATGTAGCACACAATGCATTTGTGCAAACATGAAAGTGATAACAATACAATGCTCTGTTTCTCCTGCCCCTTTCTGCGTAATCAAACATCTGTTCCATTTCCAGAGTGACACTCCCCACCTGCCACAGATGGGCCCGGAATGTTCGGTGCTTTTATTCCAGGGAGCTTTCACAACACAAGTCAGAACAAATCTATTCAATATTCTTTCTGTTGCTGTTGATTTTGTGATGCCAACAAACTCTGCTGCAATTTGCTATGAATGCAATGGTAGGGAAGGAATTTTCATTTAAAAAAGTAGGAAGAAAATTGCAAACTAAAAGCCAGTGATCAGGAGTTTGCTGAGATAGAAAATCTCTAACAATCATTTTAAGCAAGGTTGGAGTGTGCTATCAAAGATTGGATTGAGACACCTTGACCTTTCTATGGGGGCTCCTTCTGGAGGTGGGATAACTCCTACTAGAATGTTCCTTCATCTGACAGCTGAAGGGCTGTCTGGAAGCTCAATTCCCAAAGCTATTCCCAGGTCCTGTTGTGCAGTGAGAGCGTGGCAAGCTGACTGTAGGACCCAGCTTTCCCATGGGAACACGGTGGCTGTTGTCTGAGAGAGAGGCACTCACAAGAAGCTGAATGTTTAATTTAACCGTCTGTATTTGAAGCAGATACAGGAATTCTGCAGTCTCTCCCATCTGGAATTTCACTGTTGCCAGTGGAAGTGCCGGTGTTAGTATGTACGTCACACATAAAATAACCCCACATTTCTGTTTCCTTCATTGTGATTACGTGACATGAAAGAAATAAGGTTGGGTTCTGAGGTATGGTAAAATGTATTTCGCTGTGTGCAGGGGAAGTGAAGTCCTTTGGGGCGCTTTTATTGAGCATGAGTTACTGCTAGGTTGGCTCAGAGGTTAAAAAAAAAAAAACATTCAAGGCCTGAAAAGCCCTTTTCCAGCCATTTTTCACTTCCATTTTGTCCCATTCCTTTTCCTGTCACTCCCTTGTACACACTTGTTTAATGCTCAGGGTATACAAATAATTTTTAAAGTTAAAATGTTCATAGCTCAGGGTGAAAAGTTACTCGTGTAATTCCTGCCATTGCATGACCATAATCACCAACAGGAATTGTGGGATTCTTTAACCAGTGGGAATCAGGAGAGATTCCTGTTGCAGCAGGAATTTATAAATATGCAGGTTGATTTCTTTATGATTAAAGGCCAGTTGGACAGGCTGTGGTGTGGTGATTCATATGATTAAAAAGGAATATTCTTCTGAAAATAGGAACCTTCAAGTTTTTCACCTGTTTTGAAGCTGAACATCATTCTTTCCTGAGAGCCTTTTTAAATTTGCACACAGACTTATCTACTTGCCTTTGTCCTTTCTGGAAATAACTATTTTGAAACAGGAAAGGTATTTTCCTGCGTAATGTTTTTCCTCCATTTTCAAGGTTGTTTTTTTTCCACCTAGAAGTAAAAAATTGGTTCACTTCTGCATATTGCTATCTATTAACACCCTCTGCTAAATGCAGTTCTAGCCTTTGAGCTGGATTCAGGTGAAAGCAACCTGAGCTCAATCCATTAACACCTCCTTTACGAAAGGCTTAGGTTTGCTCATGTCCAAAGTCACTGCAGGGCAGCGTTGAAGATAATGGAAAGTCAAGTGTTAACTGTGGCCTTTGTACAGTAAAAACGTGATCAATATTCCAGGGGCACATTATTTTAAACGAAGATTTCCAACTCCATGAAGCCAAGATCTTTGACTGTGAGCAGAGAGTGACATTGCCCAAACTTGACCATTTTTGGCATTATTAATAAACCGCAGTGTTCCTCAGAAAGGGCAAAATCACCTTTTATTGTTCAGTTTTGTGCACTTGCATGTGTTAGAAGCTGTTCTCTCTGGGCTTAATTACTTGGGGGACACCTTGCAAATTCAACTGAACCATTTTTAATATTAAAAACTGGCTTGAAACTCTTTGTGCTGCAGCATGAAAAGCTTTCTACTCTCTTGTTTTCTCCTTAATGGAGGATCAAACACTGTTTGCTTATTCCAGGAACAAGTGCAAGCAACGGCACGGAAATATCCTGTACATCGTTTTAGTTATTGGGGGTGGGGGGTGGAAATCACCACTTTATTCCTAATATTTTTACTAGATCCACTGACTCCATAGTTCCCTGCAGGCAGCATTCTGCCTTGCTGCTGTTTATGGGCTGAGCCCTTCAGCTGGCAGGAGTAGGTGTGGTTTTATTGTCCTCTGAATTTCCTCAGCCCGAGTGGCTCCAGAAGTGGTGTTTGAAATAGCAGAGTACCCAGGCAATGACAGGGCTTCGAGCACATTTATTCTCTAATGGGAGAAATCCCCCGAACTCCTGGCCCTGCTGAAGGCAGGAGTCCATCTCTTGCTTTGTCTGTTCACAGTGAGACATCAGGAGGGTCCCCGCTCTCCCCAGAGCAGCCTCAGCACCTGCTGCTGGCCCCGCTCGGCCGCACAACTTCCTTTGCCTTTCAATGACAGCGAGGGCGGTGTTAGCGCAGTTCAGCCGCTTCTGCACCGGTGCTCCAGAGCGTTAACCGAGCACAGGAACGTCGCGAGGGCACAGGGATATTTTACACACTGCTGGTAAGTACTGGCTTTTAAGGGAATTTTTCATCGAATCATGGAAGGGTTTAGGTTGGAACAGCCCTCCAAGATCATCCAATCCAGCCATTCCTGCAGCACTGCCAAGGCCACCACTAACCCATGTCCCCAAGTGCCACGTCCACACAGGTTTTAAATATTTCCAGGGATGGTGACTCCCCCACTGCCCAGGGCAGCCTGGTCAGTGCTTGATGATATCTCAGTGCAGAAATTTTCCTTAATATCCGATCTAAACCTCCCCTGTGGACTGAGCGTTTGTAGCTGATGCCACAGGGTGCAAGAAGAGGCTTTCCTGGGAGTTTACCACTAATTGTGTCTGCAAAAGGCAGGAATGCTGGGCTAATTTCAAATGATGGAGTACGTGTAAAATTAGCTTTCCTTTGGAAAAATTTCTCCTTTATGGTGAGTAATGAAAATAATACTTCTCTGGTCAAGCTGAATATATTAATGATTAATATAAAATTAAGATAAATCACTGGTGAACAGTGCAGTAAATCTACACTGAAATCATTCAAGTTTATATCACATCCTATTACTTACTGGGATTCTCTTCCACCGGGCTCTGTTTTGTTGTGTTCACTGTGTTCTCATCCTCCTGAGCCACTTCCATGCTCACATCCCAACTCTCCCAGAGGGTTTTTATTCCTCTCAGTACCCACATCTTAGCAAATAGATCCTTGTGTACTAAATACCGCAGCACTCGGCCAAGGACCTGCTGTACTGGAGGTCACAGGGTGTTTGGGGGGATTTAAAGCTGATGGTGCTGCTGAGGAATCTTCAGTGTTCCACCCCAGAAATAAGCAGGTTCATTAAGGAGCCGTTTAATTTCCGTTCCCAGTTTTGTTCACATCCGATAGAACTGAGGAAGTGGGAGGTTCTGTGATGAGCCAACACACAGCCACCAGGGATGGGCGAGTTCTTTGTGTCTCTCACTATTATTATTTTTTTTTAATTATTTTTGTTATTATTACCCATTTTTTCTCTGTCCTAAATATCCTGATGGACTCGTCCACTGGGCTCTGAGTTGCAGCTGGACAGCAGCATCGTCTGTCAGGAGCCGGAGGCTGGAGCAGGGGGCCCACGGGACACCCGGTGTCTCCTGGCTTCCCATCACCAGCTCTGAGCTCTGGGGCTGCCCTGCCCCAGGAGGGGGACTCCTAAACCACCAAGGCACAGGGGGTGCTCCCCCGACCTGGCTCTTTGCTATGCCTGGAGAGAGGGAAGGTGAAAGGAAAGGAGAGGAAGAAAATGCACAGAATTTCCGTGAACTCTGGCTTCCCTCCCTTTGGTTACGTAGCTGGTGTGCGGTGCCCAAGGCAGGAACGTGCGTTCTCGTGCGGCGGGACTGGCAGCTTGGGCTCTTCCTTTTCCCGGTGCCAAGCTGGTGCTGCTCGCTGTGTGTGAGTGACAGTGGCCTGGAGACACGTCCCTGTCCCCGCAGCACGTCCGAGCTGTCGGCTCGGGTCACCCGCGTCCCGTGGGGGTGCTGGGGGCAGAGCCCTCCTGTCTGAGCAGCTGCGGAGCTCAGCCTGGCTGAGGCTGAGCCAGGAGCCCTCAGGTCCCCACGGCTGCTTTCGCTATGGCTTTTTTTGCTTTCATTGTGTTTGACATTTTGAAGGCTGAGCCTCATTCCAGGCGGGCAGTCGCTGGCACCAGGCTGGGAAATGAGTTCTGCAAGATGGAGAGCAGATGAAAAAGAGAGAAAGAGCGACCACGAAATTAAAATGAGATCTGAGGCAGATTTTTGTCTCGTGCGATATCTGTTCAAACAAGGAACTAGAAACCAGAGACCTTAAAAATGAGAGAAACGTGGTCCCTCTTTTCCCTTTGAGAGACAGAGATGTACTTGGTTCGTTTGGTGCTTTTAGTGCTCAGAACACAAATTCCCCTGCTGATGTACCAACAGTGGTACTTGCAAGGCCAGTGCTGCTTTTGTGAATTTTATTTTTTATAATCCAGCTCTCCTTCTCTTTCACCAATACTGTATAAATTCTGGTTTCTGCCAGCATCAATTGGCTATTGCAGCAACAAAGTCCTGTGCCACAGGCCAAGGGAAGGCTAAAGGAAAACAGCTCCTGTGCATCCTCCTGGAATGCTGGAGCAAAGCACCTCCTGCAAAGCAGGCAGATGGCACAATTTAAGTGTTTGTTTCTATATTAACGTATCAGCAACAAACTAAATTTCATCTGCAAGCTCAGTTTCTGCCTTTCTCAGCCTCCTAATGAGGCTGATGTCTCTTCTGAGAATGTCAAACAGTGGCTCCAAAATAGAATAAATTCTTAATAATGTCATCAGATAGTTAAACATTAGCCCTTGCAAAAATGTTGGCATTAAGTGTTCTTATTAAAGTCACTTTCTTCCTTGTTTATGGCAAATAGGGTTAGGAATGCTGAGGCAGCAGGACTGGAGTCTCCTTCAAAACCAGCCTGTTCCCTAGATCCATCATAGAAATGATGTGGCAGTGCTGAGGAAGCCAAGCCCATGTCCAGTAATGTCTTAATTGGGTTTGAGCTGCAGTAGTGCCCAGAGGGTCTGTCCAAGGTCAGGGCTGGTTTGGCCTGGCAGCGAACAGTCAGCTGGGCATGGAATCACAGAATCTCCTGAGCTGGAAGGGTCCCAGCAGGATCACTGAGTCCAACTCCTGGCCCTGCACAGACACCCCGAGAAGCGCACCAAGACCCCTGTCCAGAGAAACCTGTGCCTCCAAAGGCTTTGGGAAGTGAAAGGTTTTTCCCTCTAGGCAAGGAAAGCTGAGGCACAGCAAGTGTTGCCTCCGCTAGTGGAGATTCTGGAAAATCAGTCTTGATTTCTGCAGCTGGGGAGTTTTTCCTGGGATTGTGGTGCTGCCCTGAAATGTTTGTGAAAATCACTAATCAACAGGTTACTCTCACTGATCTCGTTTACACAAGACTTTGTTTGGAGGTTTTTTTCAATAAGTAAGGTTATTTCTGAAAGGTTAAAATGCTAAAGAAATTACAATGTTGAAAGTATGTGATAAAAAAACTAGGGAAAAAATTTTTTATAAGGAGTCAAAAATCATCTCCCAGTATAAGGTCCACTCTAGACTGGCTCACCAAAGCTGTGTTAAAGGGGTCTGGAAAATTAAGATGAACTGATTCTGTTGAACCCTACCAAAATGGGTTTAGTTGTTTATTTGGTTTTGTTTCTCAGACAGAAATATTTAGAGGAAATTAAAATGGGAAGTTAACAGAACTGTACCTTCCCTTCCAAACATTTTGGTGGAAAACCCTCAAAGGAGGAACAGTACTTCTGTGGCTGTGAACATAATCGAGTCCTCCAGTATACTGTGCTAATGGTTATTTCTCCTGTAACAATGTATCCCAAAATGTATCCTGCAAGGAGGATAGAAAAAGAGTTTTAAGTGGAGAGTAGGTAATATTTTGACTTAATTAAGAGGATAATATTAAATGACTCGTAAAACAGTTGGCCAGATGCAATAAACATAGCTTGGAAGCAAGGCAAAGATATTCCCTTGGTTCCCCACCCCACAGTGGTTCAAGGAGTAGATTTCCAAAACATAACAGCCTTCAGGAATGTGACTGAAATAAAAAGATACCATCTCCTGAGGGGAGTCTGCTCACACAGGGCTCTCAGCTCAGAGGGGCAGCAGGGAGGGAGGAGGGAACAGGAGACAGAGAAAGGAACCTTTCTCACAAAAAGCTGGGAGAGAAACTCCTCTTAAAATCAGGTTTTACTGCGAAATGTACTTGTGACTCCGGTGGTGAATAAAAGCCCATTTTGGATTCTGAGAAAACTATTTTAGCCCCTTCAGGATATTAAAGAGAAGAGCTGTGCCAGGGGGGTTGGGTACTGAGGCATCCCAGCTTCAGCTTGCCTTCAGTGATCTCCTGAATTCAGAAGATTTTTAATGAGCACTGGCTCCAGAGAGAAAAGCAGTCCAAGTGGTAATTAGGCATTTCATTTACTGAGATGACCAAAATAAGGCTGCAAAGTGGTTTTAAGACTAATAGGTTACCCTTTGGAATATTTTTTCCTAGGTGAGTGCCATAAGTTTCATTCACTGCATTCCTCTCTCCTTTCAGCCAAGTTGGGATTTAATAGATTTGCGACAAACTCTAAAGGGAGAGCTGTGTGTACGTGTGAAGGTTTCTCCTAACTTTGTTATAAATACTAAGAATACCTGCAAGACCCTAAAAGCATTTGGTTTGCTGCAGCTCTTTCCAAACGGTTTCTCTCCCCTTAAAGGCTGGGAACGAAGGCAGGTCTGAAAACAACACCCCACAGACATGGATGGTGGATGTTGTATTTTTTAATTGCTCATTTCAGTCTCCCTTGCAGAAGCTGAGCAGTTTCTCTGTAGTGCTGAATTCAGCCCCACTGCTCTGTCTGACCCCCAAACTCACCAAATTCTTGCAAGGATGAAAACCAACTGCCTCTTAAATGGGGAGCTGCTCCAGGAATCCAACAAAATGCTGATACCCATTTTTAATTTATTGATTAAACCCTTGAAAGCATTTCTTTGGCAAACAACTTTTTGTAGTTCTGATAATTACTGAATAGGCAGAATTCAGCCCTTCCTGCTATTCCATGGTGTACTGGGAATATACACATTGTATCATCTGGTGCCCCAGTTTTGGCTCAAGATGAGTTTGGCTCAAGATGCCAGGATGAGTTAGTGCACAGTTGAATATCTGGCAGATTAATAAAAAGCATTCCCATCCTCTTTCCATGTGCAAGATACTTGCAGTGAAAATGTATGTGAGGAAAATAAAGTATTGGAAAAATAAAGCCATCTGGTGTGAGAACAGCAGAGCTTGTTGAAAAATGGTGTCTCCTCTGAAATGGGCACAAAACAAACAAACAAAACCCCTCCCTGAGCTTCTAATTTCTTCCAGTTGCCTTAGTTCAATAAATATATTCCATTCTTTTCTTCTCCTCCACTGAAATGTAGTTTCCAAGCTTGAGAAGGAAGAGCTGCTTTGAAATGAGGAGTGGAACCATTCAGTTTTCATTCCTTAGGACAGAAATAGGAATTTTTTTTCCTAAACAAAACACTTGAGTGTAAGGTTTGACCCTTGCAGGAGTTCATCCAAAAAATGCAGAAATCTGGGGAAAGTTTATATTTAAAGACAGGGGCATTTTTCAGTCAAGAATACTAAGTTTGAAAACATTAGATCTGAAAGTTTCAGCCAGAAATAGTGAATGGGGTCCAAAGGCAACCTGAGTGAACAAATTACTGAAGAAAAGCCATAAATGGCATAATGTAATCCTGAAGGAAAATCGAAATGACAGCCCTATGGCACAAAACAAAGTGATTTACAGTTATAAAATCAGGTTGTCAATATTTTGCTCCTCCACCAGTGCAAGTTTAGTGAAGAGGATTTCAGCTGTCTCCAATTTACACGGCATTGGGAACAGTAACGAGCACGTGGCAGGTAAGAACCAGCGGATAGACGGAAATGGGAGCAGGAAGGGCCTCTTGTCTCTCTGCCCACCACACTTAAGCAACACTTTGAAGAGTTTTCCACCGTTGCTGACCTTAACAGAATTCCTTCATAAAAGGAGAAAGCTCAGTATCCTGTTACTGTTTAGCTCAGGGCCTAATTTCATGTGTTCAATGTTGACTTAGACAGTTATTGAATTAAAGAGCACAAAATTTCTAAAGTCAAGTACTTGCTATCCTTTCCTGCTACCATCATTTTCTGTGTACTCCTAATAGTCTTGATGAATTAATGGCACCTCCCGGGGAAGGAAGAGCAGAGATCCTACAAAATCTGCCCAGTTTTAGAAAAAACTGTAGCTCGAATTCATCACTCAGAGTGTAGCATATTTTTTAGAAATACACATTGACAGTATAGTTAAATATTCATCCTCCTCTAAAAAGCCATTACTGCAAATCCATTCTCACCTTCAGCTGTTCAATGCCACATTTTCTGAAGATGCATCCTCAGAGAATTTCAGGTTTTATATGTGGTAGAAGGTTTGTTTTTTCCTTTCCTGAAGGATCTTCCTTGACTGTGTTCACCAAATTGAATTTCTACTGTGTTAGGAGAGGAATGTTTTCACATCTTTCATTACTTGTATTACTAAAAGCTGGGTTCTGGGTTATCTTTCAGCCTCCCAAACTGTCACATTCTGAACTGGAGGGATCCTGGCAAAGTGGTTCCTGTAGGTGCTCCGAGGGCTGGCAGAGCCAGGGCTGTGCCTGGGCAGCAGCAGCTTCACCCACACGTACCGACATTCCCAGTGCCAGTTTGCACCAGCGCCTCGGCTTTCAACTGGAGTGAAGAAACTGGACAGGTAGGGGCAGCAACTTTTTAAATTTACACTTTTTAATGACCTAAAAATGCTAATTCAGAGACTTGTTAAAATTGAGATTATCTTTACCTCTATTCAGGAAAGCAGTTAACCAGTGTAGAGAGTGGCACATCCCTAAATGCCCTCCCAAATCGTAGAGGTTAGGGACCATCACTCTGGATTAGGCAATGAATTACAAAGCAGAGAAAAAGAGCCTTGGCTGGTAGGGTTATATCAAGAAAAGGAAATTATGCTGTTTGATTGATGCACCCAATTAAAACTGTCTGAAAGAGCTCAAATTCAATCACGGGCACAGGGAAGTGCTCACAAATGCTCTGAAGAGCAATAACTGTTCATACAAATTATTTAGGAGAAAATTTGTAGAAGAAAATGTGCTGGAGAAAATCTGGACTGTTCACGGTCAGCTCTGGAGTAGAAACTGCCAAAAGTCATTAAATTATTCACTAACCATCATTTGTTCAGCTCAGTGTATCACAAAAGTTATTGATTATGTAGTTTATAGGAGTTGGATGTATTTACAGCAATGTGTTTCTCTTCCCTCTTGTTACTTTGTAGCACGTTGGAGTTTTCTTAAAAAAATGCAGAGGGATTAAGCTGTGCATTATTTATGGCAAATGCTCCGTACTCAGCTCCTGAGCTAATGGGGATGGCACCATGAGAAGTTTCTAACTATTCAGTATTGCATTTCACTTTTCAGAATGAACAGCCTTGGCCTTAAAAATATATTGGAGATAATGAGAGAAAAGCCAAGCAAAATTCATAGTCATAATACATATGAAAGAGTAAAAGCTTTCTGGTGGATATTTATCAAAATCTTTGTTGTTTGAAAAGCAGGATTTTTTTTCTTTCTTTTTCCTCTCTTTTTACTTCAGCACAGCAGAACTTTCCCCAGGTGGGATTCAACAGCTTTTTACCTTACAGCAGCACAAATTCCTGACTCTGAGACTGGGCAGAGTTGAGTATAATTTGTTATAAACCCTTGAAAGTGCCTGGCACCTACAGAGTCATCCATTTGGTCATTAATGGATTAATCTCTATAGCAGGGGATCAGAAGCTTTTCACTGTTCCCTGACAGAGACAAAAATGCCTCAGCTTGAACTTTAGCAGTGAATTCCAAGTGTGTGGGAGGAGGTTTTCTCCCAAAGCCACAGAATGTAAATCCATATTTCCAAAAGTGCAGAGGTGCAGGGTTCCTGCAGCACTCAGAGATCACGGAGGGACAGGAGTGTGGCGAAACATCTCATCTGACTCTCACGGGATCGCCTCCGCTGGAAGCAGAGAGGAAAGTAGGACGAGGAATGCTCACCCTCTAATTACTCTGATCTGGCATATGTTTTTAATCTCTTGGAAGGAACAGGAGAGTTTAAGCCTAGAGAGGATTATTGTGGTAGTTTTCTGTTACTTGTGCTTTGTAAATGTAGGCTTAAGTGCCTTACCCTGTCCCAGCTCTCCCCAACTTTGGCGTGCTGTTATTTCTGGGTTTGGCCCCTATGCAAAATCAAAGGTAGTGAAATTCCTTGGGAGTGGGGATGAAAACCCAGACCGTGGGAGTGGATCTGTAACAATCTGATCCCTGTCTGTGATACTAAAACTCCTCCAGCAGAGCGCCTGTGCTGCGGATCTCCGAGCAGGAGGTGTGGATGGAGGTGCCAGACTGTTCCCGGGAATCCGTGACTGCCTGCTCAGCACACGGGTATTGTTACACAAGAATATGCAGAATAATTGGGGCTGATTTCAGCGACACTTCTGGGAGTTTCTGTGCCGGCAGCCACAAATCCTGGATGCTGAATGCTAACATATGCCAATATGGAAAAGGCCTGTTGCTTTCAGTGTAAATCATTTTACAGCTTTTGTTTCCTGCAGGCTGACAGGATCCACTGTGGCAGCACCAGGAGAGTGCTGGGCACTGCTCAGTCAGGGGCTGGAGAAAGCTGATGACTAAAAATGAGGAAACCATCTCCCTTTTTAGGGCTCTTGTCCCTTTTCCAGTTACTTGGGGAAGGCTCTTACATTGCAATGCCAAACACTTTTTCACCAGTGGCTTGAAAGCAACAGGTGTTTGAGTGTTACAGTTTATTTAGACTGTTTGTTCCTAGTTCATAACTGCTGAAGCACCAGCACAAGGAGAATGCAGAGTTGTGCTTACCAAGGCTTAGGGTTGAGATTCCGTGTCCACAACTGGAGTTGCAGGAATTAAGCAGAAGTGATTTTTAATGAGGAATTGCAATGGGTTCCTTGCTCCCTGGCAAACTGAAAAAGACACAAAATCAATCAAAACTCAGTGTAAATTATTCATCTGACTTTACTGAGTTTAGCACAAACAACCCAACGTGGCAGCGATAAAAGGCCCTTTGCTGTGAGGGGCAGCAGAGCGCTGAACCCAAAGCGCAGCTGAGTTAAACAGCTCCAACTTGGGTCTCAGGACCCTTCCCATTCCAGCTAAACAGACACTTGTAACTTCCCAGACTCTGCAGGGAATACAGCGGGGTGTTTAAATGCAGGGGAAAAGTGCAGGAACCATCAACATTTCACACCCAGTCTTAAAAAAAGGTACCGAGTTGGATTAGGAGAATAATGAATCTTTCAGATGAACAAACGCTCAAATCCTGGAGCAGTGCGCTGGTGAGACGGAGGTTTAATGAACTCTTTAGAGGTGGTGTAAATTGGCACCGCTTCAATGGAGCCCACAAAAAACCCTAGCCCTGGCTTTATATAAATATACAGTAATGATCTCCCTCTCTTCTCTTGGGAAGCTTTTATCCTCAAAAGCCACGTTCCATGCGAATTATCTTCATCATTTTTTTCCCCGTTTTAAGCTACAGGCTCTGGCCTCTCTATTTAACTGTAGCATTTTCTATCAGAAAATCAGGCAGTGCTTTCTAAGGGTAGCTCATGCATTGAATTCAGCTGTCACAGCTACTTGTGCTGCCTTGGGTAATTGGCTCCTCACAAATCTTTATCTAAAATATAAAGGCAAATAACTATTAAAAACCTTAACCTAAACTGAAGCAGTAAATTAGCCCACAAATTTCTTTTACTGCTGCGTTTTGCTTGGCTTTACTCAGCCCGTAAATCAGAGCTGAGCAGGAGGTTTGCAGGGTGATGGTCACAAGGGGCTGAGCCTGGAGCCATAAATGTTAAAGCTGAGGAGGCTGAACCAGGAATGATCTGAGCTCTCCTCCGCACAGGGTTTGCAGATTCTGCTGCTTCCTCGGGATCACAGGACTCTGTCTCACATTTTAAGCACTTGTAGGATTGTTTCAGGGATCATTTTTTAACTGTAGGGTGGGAGGAGGTTCGTGGGGGCCCAGCTTTCTCCAGTGAGCAATGGTTGGAGCCACCACTCAGACCACAGGATGGCAGGATTTGGCCTCCTCTTTGGCCCATTTGGTTTGAACTTGTGTGCCCAGAAAAGTGCTGGGAAGCAAGGGTGGAAAAGAACAGGAAGAGCAAAGGAAATGATGGCTGAAAGAATTGTGGGGGAGTTTCAGGCAGGGCAAGGCAGAGGGCCTTGCTGGACTGAGCCTCCTGTCTCCTAAAGAACATTTCCAGGAATTGTCCAAGCCCCAGACTGTTAAGCGTTGGGAAGGCAAAGATTTGGGCTGTAAATAACTTCGGTGAGGTCAGTTGATGGTTCCAACTCTGAAAGTGCTGTTTGATTTCTCCTCTCAGTGCTGTGGGTCCTTGCCACAGCAAGGTCCTTGAATCTGACTGAACTCCATGTCTGACAAACCAAGTGATAATAGAGATGGTCTTGTAAAGGTCACTCCAGCTCCGGAGTGCTCTTTCAACCTGCAAGGCTGAGGAAATCCATAAAATAAAGGTTTGCTTCTGGTCCTTAGGGCTGCTGACTAAAAGCGTTGGTGGGTTCGTGGAGCTGCACAAGGAATGTCACAGGCTATAGAATTTATTCACCTCAGGGCCGATTCTCAAGCCTACAGCAGTCCTGTAGGTGTGTGGCGTGGCTTCGGCTGAATAAAATGTGCTGAATTCCTCCTGGGAGTCCTGGAGAAGCGTGCAATCCAGCAGCACCAGGATTTAGGCACCCAGCTGTGAGGGACTGGAAAGATGGATGTCTTGAGACATTTTGGGGGGCAGGGCTGGGCCTCATCCTGCTCCACACCCCATCCCCAGAGCCTGTATCCCAGCCTGGCAGTGCCCACCACTCCCTGGCACAGCTGAGGCGATTTCCACCCCTGCCCCTGGAGGCCCAGTCCAGCTCCTGAGGGGCCGAATGCCAGGGAGTCCCACCTGGGGGAAGGGCCCAGGAGGGCCGAGGGGTATTTAGGGCACCTGTGTTGGCGCTGTGGCCTCTTCCAATTCCTATCAGCTGAGCAGTGCTGGAATCCAGGCGTTGGTAGCTGTATGTGTGATTTTCTGTATCTTTTCTGTCTTTCTCTCTTTCTTCTTATTCTAATTCCCTCTTCTTGGACTTTTTGGGTAACTTAAAATGAGCTTAGTCTGCTAAGTTAATACTTTGAGAAGTGTTTTATGTTGATTGAATGTTGCACTAAGCCTTTTGCCACAGTTCTCTGATTTTCTGAAGTTGCTAGTAAAGTCTTTTGTGTTGTTTTGCCCTCTTGAGAATCTTGTCAGTATTTCCCCTGTGTGTCTAACTCAGAGTACAGGAACCATTGTAAGTCCTGTTAAAAGCCTCATCTGGTGAGATTTTTGGGGCCTTACACCAGCTCAGTGGGCTGAGGATGGTTGCAGGTAGGAGTAAGTCTTTGTTGGAATATTCCTGTGTTTTTTAAATACTGTACTGGATCTGTGTTCTCTGTTGTGGAAGTAGGTCAAGGAGTTTGTTTTCTGGCATTTTCCCCTCTGCACCTCTGTTATATCTTTGCAGTCAAATTCTTCTTTAAAGTACATTTCATTTAAAAATTCAGGGCTTTTTTTCTTGTACTACACCGGCATTTGGAGAGCAGTGTTGGGTGTTAAGACCTGAATTTGTGTTTCAATAATGTTGCTTGAAGATGAACTTCAGAAAACTCATGTTTTTCTGGACCTGGAGTGCATTGTTCTTTACAGCTGCTGTTCTGTAAACGCTGGGTTTTTAGTGATGTCTGATAGCAGATTCTTCGACAAATTCACCCAGTTTAGCCAACAAACATTTTGTAATATCCACAGAGAAGATGAAATAACTGGATTTTCCTTTTTTATGCTGGGGTTGGACTTTTGCCTCCCAGTATTCCAAATATATTTTCCTCAGAGGGAGATGCTGTTCTAGAGTTCAGTAAAATTATGACACCAACTCTTTAAAACCGCCTTGACACCAGTTTGTAGTGGGTTTTGTTGCTAAGTCAGAATGGTCTCCATGGTTCCCAGTGTTGGTCCCAGTCTCTGAATTCCTCTGTGATGTCAGAGTGTTTGTCCGTGTCTCTCCCATGGTGTGTAAATTCTATATAATGTACAGCGGTGGGCTGAGGTGTGGATTATGTTAGCTGCTGTAGCTAAAGCACAACAAGGAGCAGCCGCTGTTTAACTTTCTCACATTCCTCCGTCCTAAAGCAGAAAACCTGTTATACACAAACCTTTCTCTGGATGTCAAGTACTTCTGGCTCAAGTTCTGCATTTTCCCTTTTGTTTGGGTTCTGAATCCCTACACAGCAGCCCTGGTCAGCCTGACCTCCTGTTTCTGTCACCTGCACTCCACAGTACAGATTGTTTAGCAATTCCTGGGCAGGCATTCTTCTCTGTAAATGTGATGCCCATCAACACCTGAAATGTGTTGTTCTTCTTTATGAGTTGTAAATACTTCTAAAAGTCATTTTGCCATTTATGTTCCCTGTGTGCTTGTTCCAGTGCAGATCTACTGTTTGTGTTCTTCTCCGAGTCACCTCTCTTGCTCCTGCAGCTCAAATATCAGCAGAGCGATCGGGTGCTGCAGTCTCAGTCTCTGGCTCTGGTACAAATTCCCCTACAAACCTGGCCAAATCACTGGATTTTTCAGTGTTCTATTTGTAAGCTGCAAAATGGCACCTGACTCTTCTCTCATGGTGCTTTTTACCTTTTCAAAGCAGTGTGTGTAACCTTGGCTAAATTACAAGCTAAAGTTTATTAAAAACAGTAATCATGGTCTGAATTGCTTGTGACCTTCACATTCAGTGGGGTGGGGCAGGGCAAAGCTGCTCATTGCTTTGGTACAATTTCCTGTAAATTTAAGCCTCACATTTTATCTTGGGCTAGTTGGCTTCTCTTTTCTTTGTTTTTCAGGAATGACAGAACTCATGCAAGTCATGTTGGGGTGTTCTGGACCAGCATTGCTGCCTTTGCCCCAA
This sequence comes from Oriolus oriolus, assembly GCA_013400235.1. Classification (NCBI taxonomy): domain Eukaryota; kingdom Metazoa; phylum Chordata; class Aves; order Passeriformes; family Corvidae; genus Oriolus; species Oriolus oriolus. Next base: position 332,002 of record VXBT01001766.1, on the reverse strand, counting down.
CACTGCCGCTGCAACAGGGCTGTCCCTCACTGTCCCTCGCTGTTCCTGCTCCATCCGGAGCATTCCCAGCTGTGCTGAGCAGGACATGGTGCTCTCAGGGAGGGGTGAGTCCAGACCAGCTCGCTGTGCCATGGTTCCCAGCTGAAAAGTGAGTAGAAAGTTGTTCCTTCCCTCTATTCTTTGACAGCAGTAAAAGTGTTTGAGGTTGGTTGGGTTATTCCAGGGCTTTTTTTGCTTGTAGGAGTTTCCCAAGGAGGCTCGTGCCCACACAGGGCTGCAGGAGCAGGAATCCCTTCCTCTGGCTTTGTGCACAATGGGGTGCTGAAAATCCCCCTGTGCTTTACAGACTAACTAAACCTAATTTTATTTATCTTTCAATTGAGCCCCTTTGAGGCAGCAGCTGGTGTGTTTGTGGATATTCATTACTTTTTTAGCTCCCTCTCTCCTGGGTTTAGCTGACTCCTTTTTTGGCACATGCACGTGGTTCAGCAAACCCTATTTCCCTGTCACTCCAGAGCATGTTCTGGAATGGGTCAATTCCAGCTGCCTGGGTAGGGGAGCAGCCTTTGGATGGGCATGGGAAGGGGCACACGGACTTGAGAGCTCTTGAGGGGAGGCTTCAGTGTTTGCACCAGAGAGCCTATGTAACCTCAGCTTCCTCAAAAGAATGACTTTAATATTTACTATGTAGAATGAGATACTGAACAACTTGGAAAGGCTGGTGAGGGTGGGGAGGTACAGTTATTGTGTTTCTATAGAGCATCACGAATGTTCTTACATCCTTTTTGTGAAAACGCCCTCTGAGTGGTGGATGCTGATTTGGTCCCACAGCTCCTGAGGGCCCTGCTCTTTCTGGGAATGTCTGTGTGGACACATCCAGTGTGGAGGAGAGAACATTGTCTGGCTCCTCAGGCTGAGGGAGAGGCTGGTTCACAAGCAACCATGGCAACCAGGCTGTCACTGGGAGCATCAAGGTATTTGCATACCAAAAATAAAAAAGCCCAAATACACAACAGACATTAAGGCTCCAGCCCATTTGGAGATCTTACCCTCAGTTTTGTTCCTCAGGGATGCTGGCAGCAGTGGCAGGTAGGGATATTTTTCCTTCCGCTCTCTCGTGCACCAGCAGCAAACATTGTTTCTGGTGATAAATGTAATAATGGCTTCTAGTTAAAAGGGGATATTTGAGTTTCAAGTTGGAGAAGCACTGAAGACGATTTTATGTTCACCTTAAAAAGTTTCCATCTGTCACACACTTCCCAACCCAGTGCGCTCACATCAATATTTATAACACCCAGCCCAGTGTTTTCACAGAAGAGCCATTAATACAACATATCAATGCTGGTGACAAGTTACATTTCATTGCTGTCAACAAACAAAGATGTTCTTTGTCTGCAAACTCCCTTTTTTTCCCTTTTTTTAATCAACCGTTAAGTTTGAGTTTTGAAGGAAATGTGTGGATGTGCTTTCCAATGTTTTCTGGAGGGCTACTGGAGACATGACAGATGGAACTTGTAGGAGCTGATGGAAGACACTGATTAATTTTCCTGGGAGATGAAATAACAGTTTTGGTGTAGGTTCTTTGCTTGGTATAATGAAATTCACTGAATTCCTAAGGAGAACCAGGGAACTTCAGGAGGGGAGTCTCTGAAATAAAGATTTAATTTTGAAAACCCCGCAGAGTATTGATCACGGCACCAGTCTGGTTTAATTCCATTTGTACTTTCTGCCAGTGTACAGGGGACAGGGGCCAGATCAAAGCCACAGTACTTGGGAGTCTCGTGTCACTGCTTCGTGGAGGCACTTCACGCTTCCAGCTGTCCCTGTCCTGCTCAGAGGGGTGTCCCTGGGGGCTCTGCCTCAGCTCCTCACACCTCTCTCCACCTCTCACCTCTGCAGCTTGACACGAGATCTTACAGGAGTCCTCTGGAAAACCAGCTGTTGGATCCACTCTGTGAGCCATGTCACTGCTTATTTTTCTTCCTGTACCGATGAGTCTCTTCAGAGGGTTATTGTGTGTAGGAAGTAAGGAATTTAATGTAAGTGGCATTTTGTTTTTCTAACAAAAATCAGTTTAAAAAAGCTACTCGTGTCAGTTGGAACTAGTTGGCTCCAATGGTCTTAGTTGGATTTAAGCAGCAGTAGATGAAAAATGGAATGTCTGTACTAACCCTGTCAGCTCTGCAGCTGGTTAATGGAACTGATAACTGTGGAATGATCCCCTGCTAATACCCAATTTTTAAACCACTTAAAATCCGATAAAATAGCTCCGTTCCACAAAACTATCCATTGAGTCAACTGTGCCTTACTGTTCCAGAATTCTCTTTTCCAGTCCTTGTGGAGCTGTCTGGCTGCCAGATCTGTTACAGCAGCCAAATGACCTGCACACACCTGCTGCTGTTCCTTAACGCTGGCTCTGAGGGAAAGGTGGGACCACCTGGGAATAGTCCTGAGTCTCCATTGAATTTTGGAGCTGATTACAGAGACTCCCATTGCTCTGAAGGAACAGTGTGTCATCCTTGGTGTTCTGCCAGGTTCTGTTTAATTGTTCTTTATTAAGAGCAGCCCCAGGCATGAGATAATCTGTGCAGAGGCCACGATCCCTCCTGACCGAGCTGCATCCCACGGCTTCGGAGGAACCTGCTGCAAGGCTCAGTAAGGTAAGAGTGTCACAGGTGCAGTTAAACCAAATGCAAGGTGGTCTCCTCATGAGAGTAAAGGAGCTCATGTTGTCAATTCTCTATTCTTTAATTTCCTCTCTCATTCTGCCATGTGGTGCATCTCTCATATCATTTGGAAAAGCAAAGGAGGAGTGGAAACACACCCAGAGATCAACAACACTGTTGTGACAGTGCCGGTGATGGGAAAATGATCACCCTCAGCTGTGCTCGCTCATTTGGCTCTCATTTGAAGCTCATGGCTTTGAGTGTCTCTGCAAACAGTGCACAGAGCTATGACCAAAGTAGGGGGAAAATTCAAGACAAGGATCAAAATGTGGAACTCTTAAAATACTCTCCAACCCCTGAGTCCATAGCTGTCCCTACACAAACTATGGTTGTAATTTGTGTAGCCTGAAGATCTGTCCAGTCCCTGAGCTGTCGTTCCAGCTCATGCAGACTGGAGCACCTCAGTGGTTCCTCCGGCTCCAGCTGACTTTAACTAGGGAGCTGGTGACCTCCTGGGAATGCACCAGGGCCCCCAGCTTTGCTGAGGTCAATATTAACTCCCACTGCGTTTGGAGCCATTGGGATTGCATGGCCAGCGCCTGGTGTGGTAGCATTCCGAAATCAGAAAAACAACAAAGAAATAGATTTTCTTTTCCTTGTCTACTTTCAGTTTCACAGCACCAGCACAGTCAGGGAATGTTGTATTTGTGCTCTTCAGCTGGATGTGCCGTTGGATATTTTGGTTATCAGTGTGGAAAAAAGCCAATTTGAAGTAGTCTTTTGACAAAATAATTTTGAAGGTGTTTTTCGTGTCTTGCTTTAAGAGAGTGGCTCGAGCCTGGATTCAGGTAGCAAATCCAGTTTCCTGTCCTGACTGGCAATGCCAGTGTGGTAATTAGACCATGAAGGACAATACTAATTTTAAGGTATATGTGGGTGGAGAATAAAAAGGAGATTGAAATAATCAACATGTGAAATGTGAACATGTGAAATCATAAGTGAATCCAGTTTCCTTGGCAACTTCTACTGTGCAGTCTGAGTATCCCTGAGAATTTCACTTGGAAGCAAGTGGGCAGCAGGTACTTACTGGAGATGGGAATGCTTTGGAGGGAGAGCAGTGGGAAACTCTGGTTCAAACCTGTTTTATGCATGATTTTGTTCTTCCCATCAAACTCTGTGTCATTGTTTTCACTCCCCATTGAACTGTTGGTGGCTCTTTTCCCTGGCAGAGGTGGATATTGCACTGGGAAAAGCAGTGGATACATTTGTTGAAGTCCCTCTTTTTTTCATTGAGAAATTGAATGGTCATTAAATTGTGTTAATTAAATAGTTACAGCAGAAGAGACTTTGGTTAAAGACAGATCAAAACCAGTTGAAGAAGCAGTAGAAAAGTATTTTGCTTTGGTGTTTCAGATACAGCAATCCCTAGAACCAGGCTCTGGGCTGACGTCTTCATCAGTCCCTCTGCTTCCAAGCATTAAATCATCACAACTAAAGCATCAAAGAGCTCACAAGGCTTTAAAAAAAGAGAAAGTGTTGGGTTGTTTAGCTTTCCCCATCCATCATTTCAATCTTTGCATGATATCTTCAAAGATTTTCTTTTTAATAAAAATGGAATTGCTCTGCAATCCTGTGAGTGGGCCTTTCAGGGAGAAAGTAAAATTGCAAGACCCTAAAAATCACAAGGAATGACAATGGAGTTGGGTTACAGACTTAATTTGCTTTAATTGGAAAACCATCTACTGGAGAAAAAAAACCCTCCCGTGTAGCTAAACAATACTGCAGGTCAAAGGAGTTCCTGAGGAGAGAGGTAATGGTTGTAGGGAAATCAGGAAAGGAACAAGGGATGTTTAACCCGAAAGAGGAAAAATGGAACAGGATTGCTTTATACAGCTCCATATAAATACAATTATATATATATATATATATATATATATTTATGTGTGTATATAAATGTATAAATGCTATTGTCCATTGTAATTCTTTTCGGATTTCTTGTACAAAATATCATTATTGGGATAAAAAGTTTAAAGATATTCTTTAATACTCTCACTTCCCTTGCCTTTCCTATCTGTGGTAGCTGCAATGAAAGTGGAGCTAGTTCTGTTTCATGTTGGGACACACATTCTGATTTGGCTGCAGGAAACAGCCACAGCGCTGTTGCTGGAGGGTTTTTTTGGATGAGTATCTCATTTTTACCAGGAGAAAAATGCCCTCTGGAACCCAATGCCAGCTCAGGCCAGAAGGGCAAACTTGGCACAAAGAAATCACTTTTCCGTGGTGGTTGTTGACAGGAGCAAAGTCCCTGCAGGAGTTAGGTGTGCTGAAAAGGACAATTTATTGTGATTCTAGAGAGCTGTGATCAGGATTTACAACTCCAGTCCCTCCTTGATATAACTACCAGCAGATGTTAAGTCAAGGAGTTTGTGAGGTATTTCTCTAGTTTCTCCAAGGTACTGGTACCAGATCTAATGCCAGCTGCTCGTTTTAATATAAATATTTCCTGGTGTGTTAACTCAGCCTAATCCCCTGAAATTGCCACTCTTTTACTGTAATTTGTATGTGACCTTTGTGAGCAGAGTGTCTGAGAACACAGGGAGGTTAATGAATTCTGTCTTCTCACCAGTGTGAGGCACTGAAGTAATAATCTCTCGTTAGGGAAGGGAAAAGAGGGCACACGTCATGTCCAATGTTTTAGCCTGTGGCTGAGCTGTGAACTAAACCCAGCTCTCCAGAGCCAGGCTCAGAGCTGAAGCAAATAGGTCACTCTTGCCCTCACTAGACCATCCATGGGATGAATTGCAATGCACATTTTAAAAGCGCTGCAAGTTTTTGAATCCAGGATCCAAATTTTCCTCTGCAGATTTTGCCTTCATTGCTCTGCCCCCAGCTCTTGGGGTGGTTGTGTCATGTTGTAGCGAGTGCAGAGGTTCTGGGTTTGCTGGGGGAAAGCAACGCTTGGAGCACAGACAGCAAAGGCTTTTCGTGGCTTCTTCTCTCCTGAAAGCATTTTGTGCAGCTCTGGCCCAGAGGAGACGTCGCTCTCGTGACAGAGCCAGTGCTGAAACCCTTTGCACAACCTTCCCATTACCACTGGGCCTTTGTTAAGTTGTGAGAACGTTTGCAAATCAAGTTCAAATTATTTTGCTGCTGCCTCCCATAGCACAACCCCCTCCCAGGTCATTGCAGAGCATCACATCAGGCACGAGCATTGCTTCTGCTGGCATCACAGTGGAGTGGGGCAGGACCTACAAGGCCCACTGGGTGATCCTCTTCCCTTCTTTCAGTTTGCTGTTTCCAGTTTTCCTTCCTTCTTCTGCCCTTCCATCCTTCTTTCTGTTCTTCTCCCATCTTCCATCAGTCTTTACATCAGCAGTTTTTATCCTGCCTTCCCTTCCATCTCTCTGTCCTTCTTTCTGCCGCTGCTTCTATTTGTCCTTCCTCCTTCTGTTCTTCTGTCTCTTTCTATACGTGTTCTTCCTTCTACCCTTCCATCCTCTTCTCCATCCTTCTGTTCTTCATTCCGAGCTCCACTCCTTCTTCCTTCCTCCTTTTGCCCATGCTTCCATCCCTCTGTTCTACCAGTCTTATTTCCAGCCATCTCTCCTTCCCCCTGTTTGCCCTTTAGTGTCCCTTTCTGTTCCTCATTCTTTCCTCCTATTCATTGCTTTCTTCTGTTTGTCCTTCCTTCCAGCTGACTCTCCTGCCTTCTTTCCTTTTGTCCATCTGTTCCTCAGTCTGTCCTCCCTTACTTCCATCCATTCTTACCTTTATATACCTATTCTATATCAAATCCATATAGTTGTAGTGGATAAAACTGACCCTTTCCTGGCCAGCAGCAGCAGCTGCCCATTCGTGCTCCATTTGGGGGCTTCTGTGTGTCCATCTGTACTTCCCTCCTTCTGTCCCTTGGCCCCTGGACATGTGCTGCCATCCTGATGGTGGCACCTGGGGGCAGCTAAAGGGCCTTTTCCTGCTGCTGCAGGAGGAGCTCCATCACCACCATGCAGAGCACACATGGAGTAAGAAGGATTTGATTTTCACGCAGACATGAGTTTTGTGCTACAATGGGTGGCCTTTGCTCAGTTCCCAATTAATGTCCCTAACAGCACCCCACTGTCCCTCTCCACATTCCTCTTCTTGCAGCGTCAATAGTGTGGATTCAGGCACTGTGTGCTTTTGGCAAGAGCCCCAGCAAGTATTGCTGCCATCCATCTCCCATGACTGTGCTGACACCTTCAAACGGCAGCGGGCTTTGCGAGCTGTGTTGGGAATTATCCCGCACCTGCTTGCTGCAATTGCCGTACATGTTTATCCTTCCCTGCTCCCGTATTTGTACCACACTGACTTGCCAGCAAAGGAAAAAAAAGGCATTTATCAACACCCCACCATTTTGTGCAGCACTCCAGCAATTCTGAATGGATTCTCTTTGGATCAGATACCCAATATTGTTCATCCAAGAAAAGCAAGAGAAGAGCCCAGGGGTGATAATCAGCAGTAGTTTACTGCAACACACACACACAAACAGCCCCCCTCCTGCTTTTTCCCAGCCATAAATTGTAAATGACATGGGTGGGAGGAAAATGTTTTCCTCTCTCTGAAACAATTCTGAATACCTGTTCTGAATTACAGGACCTACATTGATCTGCCTGTCATCCTGCTCCATTTGAAGTGATGGAGCTGCAGAAAAAAAGCTTTTGTTTAATTGAGATAATATTGTATTTTTCCTTGAGGAGAGAACTGAGGTATGAGGGATGTTCTTCCTGCAATAAAATGACACTGGCAGGTGAAGCCCTGACAGCAAAGCCCTAATTCAGCATTTGCTTAATTCTGCTGACCAAACAAGGCCCTGTGCTGAGCTGTGTGAGCACTGCTGGTGTCCCACAGTGAGACCCAGCACAGCGAGAGCAGTTTTTTTGCCCAGACAGATCCCTGGCATTGAGCTGAGGACTGGCTTGGAGGAGATGTGGAACTTCCCTCGTGGCTGTGGCAGTGTGAGCTGCCCTGGTTCTGGACTACTCTCAGAATAAAGGGGTTTTCCCCTTCTGCTCGTCCTGAGTGAGGACTTGAAGCACTGCTGGACATTCGTGCCCTTGCCTCAGGTTACAGCTGTGCAGTGCTCCATCCATGTGTTCGCCTCCTGGCCAGGGGCAGCCAGCTGGGAGGGACCAGCTGCTGAGGACACTGCGGACACAGGGACAGGCCTGGGCTGGCTGTGCCAGATGGTGCCTGAGCTTCCCGGGGCCCCAGACACTGTTTGGGGTGACAGTGTCCTCGGGAATTCTGCTGTTCTTGCCCTGCCAGCAGCTGAATGCAGCCCTTCAAGGGAGTGACACTGTGCTGCCAAAAGGGGGAAGCTCCCATCCATGACCCAGGGGACTGCACACTAGAAAAGACCCTTTTTATTGTTATTATTATAATTGCTGGTGCTGACACCTTGGGTTTGTTCTGGGTTGGGCCAAAAAGGAATTTCTGGGATGTCTGTGCTCAGGTGCCAGCCCCAGCACCTTGATCTGTTAAGAGCTTTGGGAAATGTTTGTTCCTGACCTGGACTCTGTTCCCAGCTTGGAAGTGCTGTAGGTCTTGTGCTGAATGTGCCACAGATGTCACAGCAGCCTCATCACTCTTGGGTTCCTCACCTGCTTCTGCAGACAGAAGGGGCTGGCACACTAAAAAACAGACAAACAAATTAATTAAAAAAGGCACCAAAATCTGCTTAATTTGGAACTGTAGCCTATTTCTTTGGGAAATACTGTGTCTCGGTCTGTACATACCCGTTGCTTAGATTCCATACAATTTCTACAGCAGTAATCATTGTCTTTAAACAGAGAGTTTTTTTACAAGCACACAACTCAAAGCCATGGGAAAATGAAGTTTCTTTGGAGAAAACAAAAGGTAAGAGACACTACATATTTATTTTATCAGATTAAAGACAAAAGTTTTTAAAAAGGAAGGGAGAACATCTTAAAAAAAAAAAAACAAGGCTGAGTTGCTGCATTGCCTTGATTTACCATCAGGAAGGTTTCTGGCTGTGCCACTTTGTCCTGACTAAAGCCCTCGGTGGCACAGGGAGGCCTGAAATCCTTTATTCTGGTCAGGGTCTAGTGTGAGGATCCCTTCAGGAGACAAACCAGTGCAGTCACCTGTGTCGAGGCGTGGGGAAAAGGGTCAGTAATTATTCCCTACCTGCACTCCTTTGGGAGCGGGAAGGCACCAGATCCACCCCCACAGGCCAGCCTGGAAGGAAGGAGGATGTTCGGGGAAGGAGCTTTAAGCTCCAGAAATATTTTATGTAAAGCTCTTTTTCAGAGTCTACTTCTGTTTTGAACCAAAATTTTCCTGCTTTACTTGTTCTTTGTCTTTTGAAGAGATGAGGAAAAGGTAACTTACCACTTCTTTTCACATACTGTCGCCTCAGCACACAACCACAGGTTTTAGAGGTCAGCTCCACACCTCTAAATGAATGGGATCCACACCATCAGCCACCGCAGAACTGGGGAGACACTTTGACTTAAAGACATCACCTGGACTGGAGGGGGAAAAGTCAGTAAGAGTTACAGATTTATAGAAGGGAAACGTATCTGGAATGTTTGGGTTGATAACTTGTATGTAAAATAAATAATGTTTAAAAATGGTATCCAAAATTAGAGAGGGAATCTGGCTAGGGAGCAGGTGCCCACATTCTGTCCCTTGCACCCCATACATATTTCTGCCTACCGACGTTAGATCAGCTCTGATGTTAAATCATGAGACGTCCACAATAAACCATAAAATAAAATAAAATATTACAGCATTGCCCAGCAAGAGAGATCTCACAGCACAAATTCCTTCATTACCTTGTCATTTAGCTGTCCCAGTCAAATCCTGCCCGGCTTTCCCTACCTTCTTAGCAATTCAGACTGGACAGATTTCCTAGAGCTGCTCTTCAGTGCAAGGTCAGGATTTTTTCCCCAGGATGTTGCAGGAACAACAAATTTCTGCCATGTGCAAGGCAGTGGGGCATGATTCATGAATAGATAGATGAGATAGTAGATAAGAGATGTTAGACAGACAGACAGATAATAAATCTGTCTCTCATCTGTAACAGCCCGAGCTGCTGTTGCTCCACTGTCAGCACTTGCAGGCCCTTGGCTGCACAGCCACAATCCATGGCATGGGCAGCACAGAGTGGAGCACGGCACCCTCACCTACCGTGCCTTAGGCAATGTGGTGACAGCCCTCCAGCCACTTCTGCCCTCCCCATCCCTGTCAAAAAAGAAGCTAAAAAAAGTAAGAAAAATATTTTTGCATCCACACCTTCCAATTCTGTTTAACAACCAGTACATTGCTTCTAGTGGGATAATGATTTCTTGATGGACTCTCATCAATGGCCTGTTTCCCACATTATCTGAAATAATTGCTTCAGAGCGGCCACAGAAGGAGCAGCAGGTAGGAAATGAGGCTGCAGTTGCCAAAACATAATGGATCATTTAGTCCTTCTCAGAAGGTTTTAACACTTCTGTGCCTGATGGCACCGTTCTGATGATAATGAACCTGGCTGTTGGGATCAGGTCATGCACATCACCACATCAGAATTCACATCTGCCACACCAGAATAAGGCCCCCCGAAAACAAACACTAAAAAATAGAAGTATTCATGATTGAACTGATGAACATCTCAGTCAGGAAAGGGGTCTCTCCCTCCTGCTTTTAGCATGGGGTTGGTTTTTTTGTTTTTTCCCATATTTTGCATCTTTTAATGTTTCCTTTCTTTCTTTTACTTTTCCCTCGATTTCATTTCCACCCTTCTTCCCCCCAGGTATGAATACTGACAAAACCCAGGCATACAACCACTTATAATATGCCAAAGTCTGGAAGAATTTTCATCTTTTTGCCATTAAAACCCTTGTGTGAAGCACTGGCTCCATACATGTCCAGGGGACATAAAATAATCCTTTTTGAGGGTGACCTGCTTCATGAAAAGGAGCCAGTCAAGCCATTTAAATAAAGGTATATTTCAAAGTGTCCTATAATAGAAATTGTATTTGAATGCTATTCTTTATCTAGAGCTTTCCAAGTGATATTGTGGTATAAGTTTGAAAATAGTCTTAATTTTTTATGAGTGTTTTAGGGTACTTTTAGAAGAAGATGTAATTAAGACTGTGGTTTCCCACATGGTTTCTCAGCAAGGAGAGCTGCATCCATGGATGCCACTCAAGATGGTTTTTGTTGTGGCTCCATAATGAACCAGGTCAGGAGGACGAGGAGGAGCTCTGTAAGAAAGCATTTGGACTGATCTGTGTATAGCAACTATTTCTGGGAATGCAGTCTGGGTAATTATGCCAATAAATAGCCAAACTATTTGTGTAGAGCCTCCTCCATGACTGTAATTACGCTTGCGCTTTGCACACCCAACCCAGCCTGCACTGAAATGCTGCAAATCTGGCTGCAAGCTTTTGCAGTAGAATGAAAATGGAGATCCACTGGAGAAACCAGAGGCACCCCTCCCAAAGCGGGCTCCAAGTGCAACAGCCCATAATAAAATGCAACAAGGAGATGCTGGATCCTGCCCACAGAATAAGGGGCTGCAAAGAGGGAAAACTGCACTAACCCAGGGGTGACAACTGAATGCCCATTGCAGGAAGAGGGGAAAATGCCACCATCGAGGACCTTCAGCCCTTTGACAGGCATCCTTGAGAAGGAGGATGCAGGAAAGGGAGTGGAAAACAGCCTCAGCTCAAAATTACACCCAGGGCTTTCTAAGGAAAAACCCACAGGAGTGTTTTAGAACTGTGTTGGGCTGAGGCGGAGTTCACAATTTGCAATTTATGAAAATAAATAAATATAGACCTGTGAATTTCCAAAGTGCTGCAGAAACAATAGGCAGCTGATCTTGGGATCAGTTGCATTTGCCTTCAGTCCCCTTGCATTTGCCTCACTGTCACTCATCCCCGGGTAAAGGCGATGAGAAGGGACACATTTGTCCTGCTCACATTTGTAGTTCAGAGATCAGGAAAAGGGAGTCTGTTCTCTGTCACAGCTTGCTAAACAAATGTGTTTTCTTTTCCTTTGATAATAAACACTCCCTGAATCAGAACCCACAGCAGGTGAAAAACGAGGCCAAAACTCTCCTCCACAGTTTCACCAGCTCAAACAAGACTGAGATAATCCCAGATCTGTTGGAAGCATGATGTTCTCATTTTCAAATGGAGAGATTTAGAAAGTAACCAAAGTGTTGGATGTTAGAACCCCTCTAAAATATGATTGGCCTAATTGTTTTAATGATCTGTGTTTGGGAATTACGAATTCCCCAGCATCACCAATGACTGGCTATTTTAAAAAGAGAAAACCCACTGGATTCTTTCCCCTAGTTTCTGTCACTCAGGCATGGTGTACCCAGTTTGTGCTGCAGCTTTTGCAGTTTAGTGTTTATAATAGTTATTAAACTCTCCTACCTTGACTCTTCAGCTCACCCACTCCAGATGAATCAATCTGCAATTATTAAGATTGTTTTTCTGGGCTTACCTCATTTTGTGTGATGTTGCTATTCTGCAAAGTAAAGAGCCAATACAATGTTTTGGGTATCACCAACACTTTTCCAAGAACCACACAAACAGAAATGCTCAAAAAGGAGATGAGTTTGTAAATACCATAGGGATCTTCTTTCCAAGAATCTCATGTGCCTTCAGTTCAGTCTTCCCAATATCAAGAACACCAAAGGATATAATTCTACAAACTCCACCCAACAAACACTGTGGAGAGTTGTTTGGTAAAAAATAGGGTGAAATCTTGCATATTTTTTCTTAAATCTGAGATACTTTGATTAGGAAGTGCTCTTACAGCATTTCATACTTGTTTGGCTGCTTCCTGCTCCTGGCTAACCTCCTTGTGAAATGAGAGTGAGCCACTGATGTCTCCCTTTCTTTCCCAACCTTTACCAAGGTTTCAGGGTTTTTCCTATTTAGGGAAAGCTTTTCCCTCCAGACATGCCCATGGTGGGATGCTGCTCCCTGGAGAACATTGTTCCCAGGATCGGTACTGTGAGGCCTTCCCATGTGGGAGAGAGGGAATCATTCAACCAGTTCACTGCTTTTTAAAAGAATGTGTCCAACTCTTAACCCATGAAAATAAATTACTCTATCAAAGTGCACGTGTTCCAGGAAGGAAAAGCCAATATTTATATTCTAGCTCCCAACTTGCTGTAAAACCACAGCTTCCATAAAACTGAAGCTGAGCCATAGAAAACACTTTACAGTCGCTGTGATTTGGGTCTCAACTGGTAGCCCAGAATACAGTGAGGGATTATCCTCCCCAGCAGCCACTTGGCTGGGAGGCTGCAGCCAGCACCTTTCACTGAAGAGTCACTGGGGACGATGACAGTTCCTGCCTTCCCCAGCACTGCTGCTGCCAGCACAGACAGACCTCTGCTCCTTCAGCAGGGCTGTGTGTGGGGCGAGAGGAACTTGTGCAGGTGCTATAAAACAAACCAAATCATGAGGGAAAGTGGTGTCTGAATTCCAACTTCACCATTTGCTATTACCACTGACGGCCCTAATGCTCTGTACAATGATCCACTTCAGTTGCTAAATTAGCTTTTTCAAGGGGGATTTCATTTGGGGAAAGCAAAACAAAACACCAGCTTAGCAGAACTTGAGGGCTTAAACATTGTGATGGTACAAAAATAAGCCTGAGTTATCAGCGCTCGCTATGCACAGCTCACAGAGCTTCCAAAACAGCTCCCAACAACTGGCAGCAGCTCTCAGATCAAAGGAGGCTCCTGGGCTGATGTGAAACTGCAGCAGCCTTTCTGTTAATTACTGAGATGATAAATAGGGTTTATCCTGCAGGAATGTGTGCACACACACACACTAACATGCACCTATAGGATCTATACACACACATCACTCCAAATTCTCTACAGCTCTATCTCGATACATCTGTACATACACACAGACTTCAAAGTCTTTTCAATTTGAGATCAAATTCTACTCAACAACCAATTAGATATTTTTTCCCTCTGGCAATCCTGTAAATATTCATGTGATTTCTTTTCCCTAAAAGTTAAGACTGTCACCTGTTTCTAGAACCTGCTAAATAATTCCAAGGAAACGAAACGCAGCTTTTGGGACATCAGTTGTTCCATTCCCAGCTTTGCCAGCAGACAGGGAGTCACAGAATCACAGAATATTCCGAGCTGGAAGAGACCCACGAGGCTTGTAGTGTAAAACCCTCATTCCCAAGCCTTAAGACCTATTTTTCAGCAGATTGATGTTCATGTCAAGTCTATGAGTTCAGAGTATTGACAGCACAAAGTTTGATCACAAATTGATCAAATTTCAGGCACCTTATCACAGTGAAATATCCACTAGAAATAATTGCCAATAGTCACGCAAATCAAACCAAAATGGGTCTTAAAGGAAGGTTCATATGCGGCAGATGTGAAAGAACTTCCTGATTATTCCAAATCCTGTTTTAATTAACACTTACTCCTATAGCCTGCCTTTATTTTTTCCTTTTCATCTCCTGCCTGTCATTCATTTGACATCCCCACCATGATGAGAGTGATACTTAATATGAATGGGAAACATAAAAAAAACCCAAAACATTTTCAATACTCTCTCTGCTTAAAGAGATTCTGTTGATTCACATTGGCACCTTTGTCCTGTAACCCATTTTCTTTTCACTTCATCTCAGATTCACACCATGATTCTAAGAGAAACCCCAGCTCAGGACAGAATTTCAAGAGAAGAACTCAGCTTCTCCTGTCCCCAGCATATTTCCCTATCAAACACCAATCCTTGGCTGCTAGGTGCCTCCAAAATCAGCCTGATGCTGAGGCTTTTAAATGATGATGAAACAGAAAAGTAGGGCAGACAAGGAGAGGAAATTTTTCAAACGTATTCATGAGTGCCCTGAGTCCTGATCCACTGCAGTTGGAATGAAAATGGGCACTGCTTCCAGTGGATGTGGTTGCATTTATTTTCTTCATGATTTCCTCACTTGCAGATTATTTTTCATTATGCAAAGCATATTGTTAAATGCTGAACTACAGGTGATCTGACCTTCACCTACTCAGTTTGCTCGGGGTCTACATTATAAGAGAGGGAATACATTTGGCTCCAAGGCTTCTAGCTGGCCAAGTATGCTCTGTGGAATGAAAAAAAATCAACTTCTGCTGCAAAATGGGAGACGTAAGTTTTAGTTGAAATACAGAAGCAGATTTACTCACGTCTTTCCATGAGCTTTCTGTCAGTACACGATTACACTGTCAAATCTGTATGCAAATATATACGAAGTACACACGATGTGGGTAACACAGCCGCTGCGCCACGTTTGCAGTCAAACTGTGCTCATCAGCTCTGGCACTTGGGAATTATTTGGAGGGGGTAAACACCAGAATTTACATTGTCCTAATGCTATTCCAGATTTCTTTTGTAGTTACACCTTCACAGAGTTGATGGAGCAGGAGAAATCAAAGCCAGGCTGAGAAGCCCCATCAGTTTGCTGCTACAGCAATATCATTTCTTTCATTATTTCTTTCAGTGTGTTGGGATGAAGCTCTTCGAGCCGAAGAGCACACAGGCCTTCCTGTAAAGAGAGTGGAAGAGTGCCAGTGGCCTCTGGAATTTCTGATTTTGCAGGTTTTTGTCACAGGATTGGGCTGTAGGAGACTGGTCCAAAAGTCTTGAACAGGCAGCTCCAGGCAGCTCATAACTTTCAAGACAGATTCCCAGCACATGCTCTCTGTGCCACAGCAGCTTCTCCAAGGATAATAAGGGAGTGAATCCCAGCTGCTTTAACATCCTGGCTGAGGAGGAGCCCAAGCTCCTCAAAAATGCCACATTTCAGATGAAACTCCAGGGACAGCTGACACTCAAATCTATGCTCAAGTGAGGCTCTGGGTGCCAGCAGCTGCTCTAAACCCCATCAGTCTGTCCTAGTACTGCATTGATTTCTGCCACGACTGACAGCCCAAACATGCTCCTACAAGAGGAACACTCTTCCTATTTTTAAATATGCCATCAGTATTTTTTTTCCAATATAATTTCTGCCTTGTTTGATCCCAGTTAAGCACCTAAAGTGCACTTTCCAAGTTATGTCAGGGGGAAAGTTCCTTTTGCTCAATATTTTGTCTCTTGTCTTCACAGCCACATTGCCCCTGAAATTCAGACAAGCCTGCAGCAAGGTGCCACAGCTTGGCACAGTCTCTGCACAGCTCCATCCTCTGTGGTCTTCAAGGAAGAGGAGACTGCCATGGATTAGGTCTTACCTGGCACCGACAGCGGCGTCTCTGCACTTACGAATTATTTAGATTGCTGCATTTACAAAAGGACTGCCAGATCTACACGATGACAAACAAAAAAAGCAAATTTGACCTTTTAACATGTAGTGAGGTAAACTAAATGTGCAGAGATAGAAGCCACAGCCCACCTTGTGCTGTTAGAAGAAGCTATAGTACTGACAGCAAGTGAAGCTCAGACTCTGTGCTCACCTGCTCTTTTATTTAACTGTGCTGGAGCTCTCATTCCTCTTCAGAGCAACAGAGGATTTCCCATTCAAGTAAGAGCTAAGAGCTTAATCTTGCTGTGAACAAGTTCCCTGTCCCTGTGTGTATTACACACCCTTAAAGCATTTGACTTCGCTAACTCAGGTGCTAATTCCTCACTGGCTTTATCACACACTTAAGTCAAAGGAAAGACTTCTAGAATTGGAAGAGGCAGATCCTCCAGGCAACACTGGGAGAAAAAACCTTTCCTAATTGTAAGATTGGTGAATCAGAGACAGCTGTGAACCCTTTAGGTGCCTTTGACAGCTCTGTCAGAGTAGCACAAGTACCAACCTTCCCGGGGGCTCGGTAACACCCTGAGGTCTGTTTGCACTGGATGGTTCCATGATTTTTGTCAAAAAGATCTGGAATTGGGATAGGAATTTTGCAACCATTTTCATTCATTTCTGGTAGTAGATAAACTCGTTTTTTATCCTGAACAGCAATTTCCTGGGTCCCTCCAGTGTTAAGCAGAGCCTCAGCCATGAGGTAACCCAAACTCAGGTGAGAATGTTCTCGAGTTCACAAAAATTCCTCAGTCCTCCATCCCCCAAAAGTGCCAGCAGCTTCCTGGGTTCCTGTGCGGACAGCCCTGCACCATGGGACAGCAAAGCAGGAGCCAGGTTCTGCTGCGGGCAGGTTTGGGAACAGGGAGCACGCAAGGAACTCGCCAATGCTGCTCACTTGGACAACAAAAATGGAGCTAAGGTTTCATTGTGGGGCCACTGAGGCTCTGTTAAATCAGGACTTTCTTTACCCCTCTGCAGAGGAGTTTGGGGAGGTACTCTTGGCATTCCTAGGAATGATCTGAGCACCAGCACAAGGCTGCTGAACTGTTGCCACTTCACATAATCTGACGTCAAAGGTGTCGATTTTCCAATCTAAAGATGGGAAAAGCTCCTATCCACACAGGATTATGGGGACAAAAGGGGAAACAGTGCTTTGAGCTTCCCCCTGGTGACCTCACACCCAGGGGAGGAGAAGAGGAACCCAACAATCCAAGGGACAAACACCTTCACCCCAGGCCTGAACTTTCCAAACCACAGCTAAGGAAGGGAGACCTTGGAGGAGTCGCAGATGAGTGTAACAGTGAGGTAACAGGCCCGAGACCTTTGGAGTTTTTATCCTTTCTTGAGACTAATCAGATTTTTTTCCTGACACACCACCATGAAAGTCACCCCAGAGAAGAGTTCTGGACTGCTGGCTGATCAAGTTTTTATATTAAATTACATTTTTGCCTTTGAAATTACCATTAAAGACACCACAATGAAGGGAAAAGGTTAAACAAGTGCCAAGACAACAAGTCTTAACAAATGCCTTCTTTTCCCTACCCCAAGTCCTGTTAAAGACAAAGCTGTGAATAAGATCTGAAAATTTGTGATCTATATGAATGTTGAGGGTTTTTTCCAGTTTTACTGCAAAGTGTTGGCTGTTTTGTGGCTTGATAGATCTTCCCCTCACTGAACCACTGCAGACCAGGATGAACCCCTGGCCTGGAGCTCAAAACCCATTAACTTCCTACTCCGTATTCATAGGGAAAGAAGCCTTCTGAGTGGTGGCCACATTCAGTAACTTCCCGTGCCAAAGACACAGGACTCTTTGATACAGCTACCAAAGAATCGGTCTTTTCCTGATGGCTGCTTTGTGTGGCTCCTGGGATATCTGTACTTTCGTAACGACCAAAATAATTATAAAAATAATAATGTAAGACAAGCAGCAAAAATATTGAAAGCACATGTGTGTGTCTGGGAATGTGTGTAGCAGGAGATCACCCTCTGGATCCAGCACTGTGGACTGTTTCTCATCCCGCAATCCAAGATAGTACACATTTCAGAGCCCCTGTTGTGAGCAAGTATTTAAAGACTAACATTAAAGGAAAATAAACCTTCCCAGTCGATTGTGAAAGTAAAACCAGCAGTGAAGCAGCTACAGAAATGGAAGCGCAGCTAGAAGAAAATTAAAAACAGCAACCCCAGAATACCTGTCCTAATTAAACGTTAGCTGGGAATATGTGAATTAAAATAGGAATGACATTTGAATTAATAAGAGAGCAACAAAATGTTTCAGGAACTGTTTTTCCTTGACTGATGGTGTAATTTCCTGAGCTCCAGGGCATGTTGGCTGTCTGACCAGCTTTACATGGACAGTTTGTAGGCTCGTGCAGCATTTTTGGGAACTGGCTGACTTTGTCAATCCAGAGTGTCCAACCAAGCCACCTCTATGGTTTGGGTTGTCAAAAAAGGATCCATGGAAATTTTTTAGGCCGTAAATAAATGTACAAAATCAATTGCAAGAAAGCCAAAAGGTGGTGAAAAGCGCACAGAGGTCAGGAGAGAAAGAGAACCTTGAAATGCATCCAGAACTTTCCTGTGCTGGGCAGATTTTCCAGCTCTTCCCTTTGTTCCCAACATAGATACAAACTGAACACCACCACAAAGCCCCACAACACAGCCAGATACGGTGACATTAAATATAACGTAAGAGCTATTTGAGATTCCTAGAAAAAACTAAAATTAAAGATAAGGCTTTAAAGTCACAGGACCAAGTTTACATCAGCCATGTATTTCCAGATTTGTAAGGCCATTTTTCTATGAGATAAACATTTGACAAGAGAAGGGTTGTAAACACTGAACTGAATTGCTTTATACTGCCACAGCACACAAGATTTTTGGCTGCAAGGTGAAAAACAGGCTTGGTATTTTTTAAAAATACAGATTTATGACAAGCCCTGCTAAGGAGGTTCCAGCACACAGTGAGCTCTGCTTGGAATGCCCAGCTTCCCTGTGCTGTATCCCTGCAAGCTCCTTTCTGAATGCACAGCAGGGGCTTCATGCACCATTTTTTTCTTTCTTCCCTACTTTGTTCCATTCCCTGGTACCACAAACCCATTTTTCTAAATGGATGTCTTGGATCCCAAGTGCCTCCAGGCAAGCCCCTGTTTGAGCAGCCCTGCAAGAGGAGAAATGCAGCCTGATACTCATTAAAAGTCTGTTGATGGGCTCAGACTCTCCTGCTATTGAAGATTCATCAGGGTTTTTTTCCACAAGAATGTATTTGACTGCAGTATTTGGAAAGTAGAGCAATAGCACCAATTATATCCTAGCAAAGTGTGTGTCTGCATACAAAATTTCTGTTGTGGTGGGATGGCATTAAATTCCCTGGTAGACTGCCAGAGTTTAGAGCTATTAACGCTGGATTCTGACACCGTGACAAAGCCACGCTGCTGCGGTGCGCTGGCGCCTGGGGGAGGATGTTTGCACACTCCTGCACCAGGCACAGGGAAAGCACAGAACTCAGGAACCTGCCCCTAAAACACCCAAACAAAACCCAAACTACCTGGGGATTTCTCCCCAGGGCTGGCACCCACTACTGCACCCCACACAGGTGGGAGTCCCTGTGCTCTCTCTGCTCAGTGCTCGGGGCCGCAGCTTCGCCTCAGTTTCTGTGCTGAAGATGTGAAACAGCACCAAAGGTAAAACCAGGGACCATGTCCAGCTCCTCCAAACGTGGGTCATGACCCCCAGGTCTTGTCTCATTTTTAAGAAACCAAGTACAACCAACAAAACCACATTAATTATATAAAGAGTTGGAAGTCAGGGCACTTGCTTCCAAATGCTTTCGAACAGAGCTGGTTATTAAGTCACACTGCACTTTTTAAAAGCTTCTCATCATCTTGTTCTTGTACAAAGATGCCCTTGATACTCTGCTGCCTAAACATCAGGCACCAATATCCCATTGCCTTCCATGAGGAGCAGCTTCCCCAGCACCTGCAGCTCAGGAAGAGGAGAGGAATGCTGTAAAACCCCTGGGAAACACCACTAGGAGTAATAAACTGGGAGCAGAAGATACCTGGGGTGGGTGTGCAGGACACCAGAGCGCGTCTATCAAAATAACAACAGGACACGAGGCAATAAATAAGTGCTGATCAAGAGAGCAGCTCCCAGCTTGCACGTGGAGATGTGTGAGATGAACTGCCTGGGGGAGCAGGTTATGGGGAGGGGAGGGAATGGCAACTCAAAGCATATAATGAGAGAGAACCTTCCTTTACTCACTCTGGAGCCTGCAGCCAGCAGGGTGAACTCAGAAAACAGCAGTGTAATGGAGGGTGTTGGGTGAAAAAAAATTACTCTGTCAGAGAACAACCAAAGAAACATTAATTAAGGATTAATATTAAATGAAGGCAAGAAAAGTCGGAAAGGGTAAATTCAGCCAAGAAGATTTGTAAGAAAGGGGCATTCTGTGGCCTGGTGGGAAGCAAGGAGAGCAAGACCATGCTGCTGCTTTTTCTACATTCCTCATACAGAAAAAAAAAATAAAATCTGGAAGCAAGCCTGAAGTAAAATATACAGGAAACAAAAAACCCTCTACATTTACATGTATTTCAGCATCACACAGAATTTGTCCTAAAGAACAACACTGCTGTACCTGTCAGAGCTCCACCAGAAGTAACAGTAGGACACAAAACCATCACTACTCTGGAGTGGCAGCAGTTCGTCCTCAGCCAAAGGCTCTGTGCAGCCCAGGGGTTCAGGGGATTCTTTCCAGTTCAGAGCAGCACTGACGAGGGGCAGATTTGCAAGGACAGCAAGGCTGGGCAACCAGGAGGACACTACAGCAGACAAGGAGACCCCTTGGCTTCCCCTCTGATCCCTGTGGCCTTCGGTGATCTGCCGGGCACACACCCTTCACACGCTGAATATTGAATGTATTGAGCATTGTGTGTGAATATTGGGAATTTTTGTGAAAGGGGTACACCTTTCACTATAAGTAATAGAAACTTCTTCATAAACTGTCCCACCTGTTCTCAGTCCCACCTAAAACCCATGAGTTGGAGATCTCTCCTAGGTTATTTTTCTAGGCAGCTTTAGAGAGAAGGTCATGACTGGAGAGCCAAGTACATTGCCCAGAAAAAAAAAAGAGGTGGTTCATGATGGCATTTCAAAAAGAAATATTCAAAGCTCCTGCATATAAAAAATTAATTAGCTGACCAAACATTTGAATGCTGAATAAATAACCTTTCCCTGGCAAAAATAAAGCTGAATGATCTGAAACAAAATAAGGGCATCCATCCAGCAAGGAGAAGGAAAAGATAAGCTGTTTTCCTCTCTAAACTTCCCCAGCTTTCATTAGAGGTCACACAGTTCAAAGAGGATCAAGTTCAAACAGGACTCTAGCATCTGAGTCCAGCCTTGATCACAGTGCACTGTTCCTGGGAAACACAAAGGAGGAAGTGATCAGCCCTATCCTGAGATAAGGTGACACGTTAAAAAGCACAGGCCTGTCCTGCACCCTGGTGCACAAGCCTGGAGTTCCTTCCCAGCCACCTCCATAATCTCCGTCATGGCCAGGAAAACACACACGATTCTGACCCAGCAGTGGGAAATTTCACCCATTCCTTACAAAACTGGCTCTGCACCTCCCAGCAGTCTCCCAGATTCTTGCTTTCTCTTGAGTAAGTCCCATGAATCTCCAAGGGAAGGAGCTTCCCCCTCCTTCCACAAGGTCCCACTGATCTCTGCTTTAAATAGAGCAAACCAAGCAAACCAGTGCTCTCTGCCATGGGCATGTTTGCTATCGAGTGGTTTTCCACACAGAGAGGAAACACCATGCCCAGAGGAGATGGAAAGGCACATCCCACACAGAGAGATTCAGGCAGCTGCCAGTCCCGCCGTAGTGCTCGACAGGGCTGCAGCTTTGGAGTTATTTATTCCAATTATTCTTTTAATTTGAATTACAATGGAATGCTTCAAGTAGCTCAACCCGTGCTTTTAAGGCTTGAGCATCCACACCAAGTCAGGCCTGTCTATAAAAGCAGTGAATTGAATGTTTTATTAGATTCTTGCCGTGCTTTCTTCTCCTGAGTTCAGACATTGGCAATTTATTATGCAGCAGCTCCTTTCCTGAGCCGGGAGAAGAACCAGCCTTTTGTCAGTACATGGAACCACCAGCACGCTCATTTCCCCCACAAAACTCCCTCGTTCCAAAACATCAGCCTGACTCAGAACGGCTGGGCCAGGAAACAGCTTGTAGGGGAGGGTAATGAATATACAGCCTATGCACAGTAACAAACAGCCGGTGAGTCATCCCAAATTTGTCCTACATTAACTTCACAGCCAGTCCCTGCTGGGGAACACAGAGGTGCTGCTTTAAAAGAGCTGGAGAAAAACTCAGGGGACACACTGAACTTTCAGCTTGTTCACCAAAACGTGTAATTTGGCAGTATCAACAATGCTCAGAAAACATCAGGGCCATGCATTTACTTTCTGGAGGATTTCTCTGCTACAGGCAGGAAATTCACAGTTCAACCCAGCCTTGCCAATCAAATAGTAGCTCAGATATGCTTATGTAAGGCTGCCTGCAAAATTACCACAAAAATTGAATAATCCTACAGGAGAGACTTTCCCAGCTTTACTGCGATGTCTGACAGCAAGAGCAGACTGTGTTTTCTGGTCCTTTCAGTTAAAGGAAACTCTGCAGCATTTTGTTTGGGGATTTTTGCGATTATTGCTGCTTTCCAATAAAGAGATCTTTTTAACAAAGTATTTGGCCCATATTTCCAGAAAGAAGAATTTTTCCATGCCCCAAAGACAGAGAACTGATAATAGCAATTAGTTCGAAGCAGAGTTAATGGGTTTACTGTTGCTGGTTTTTTCTCATGGAAACTCACCCATTGCAGCTGGGCCCGATGTTCCCCTACAGGTGCCCAAGCCATGAGGGTGCTCAAACCCACAAAGCCATCCCAGAGATGCTCCTGTGCCTGAGCTCTGCAGCTTCTCCCAGAGAAGGCCTGGCAAAAACCCCACTCGTGCCCTCAGCCACAGGGTTCCACCTTGTGAGTTGGTGTCACAAAATACGATACAGACAATTCTTCTGTTCCCTGTCCCTCACAGCCTTGGCTTAGTGCCCTACAGTGAAAATGGCTTTATAAAGGTTTTTCTTCTGGAATTATTCAAATTAAGATCTCTGATGGAGCATGCAATTATCCTACATGTGTCTGAAATCAAGGAGAGCCAGTCAGAGGCGGATCTGTAACCGGGGATTATTTTCACAGCATATAATTTTCAGATCACGCACATCAGTGTTATAATTGGGCTGTGGGAGCAGAGGGTATCTTTATTTACACACAGTTCCTTTAACTCAGCAAAGTGCTGTAATTTCCCTTCTCCTTAGTAAATATTTTTCACTCCAAACCTGCATCACAGGGATGGCCCATGACTGGGAAAGCCCTGCTTGCTCCAGAGGTCATTGCATTTGATAAATTAGTCCTAACTGCAGGCATAGTTCCTGTGAAGCTTGTTGGATGGAAACCTTGGTAGACTGAAATGGGTTTGTGATTTTAATCAGGAAACATTCCAGACCCAAACATTCACAATTCTCCAAAATATGAGATCACCTACTTAAAAAAAAAAAAAGAAGGAAAAACCCATGAGACTTACAAAACAGCAATAGACACCTTTTAGGCAGTGCAAGACCCAATAAAATTTTGTTTATATTGATTTGTATCTTTTTGTAGATTGACAGAGACATCAGTGGAGTCTTTTCCCAGGCTACATTGATCAAATTTGCCAAAATAGGATTTTTGGTGTCTAGTAAAAAATCCATACTGGAGTCTTGTATGTGGGTTGGACTTGGTGTGGGTTACTTACTTCCATCTGCTTCATTTCATGAAATTTTTAACAACCTAATCATTTGTGAGACTTCTGGTCTTCTTCCTTGCCAACTTTGTCCAATGAGTTTAAAAATTTCATACCCATGGAGGAGCACAAGATGCAAAATAGTTTTGCTTAGAAGCAAGTGACTAAGATAAATAGACACTATGATTTCTTTGTCCTCCAGTTTCAATCATTAGGAAGCATTCAGGTCATGTTATCAATTTATTTTCAACAGGAAGACTTGGTATTTTTTTCCCCCATGAAAAAAAAGCCATTTTTGAGTCAAGAGCTTTTAGAGCACATTTCAAGGAAAACACACAGCTACAAAGCCTTTGAGCAACTCCAAACACAGTGTCACACTGTCAGCAGCTGTACACACCTAATGCAGTGGCCACAAGTCTGCCCAGCTAAGAGGCAAGTTTGGTTTCTGTTTTGGTCCATGTCCTGTGCTGAGGAGCCAGAGCCTGGCAGTGTCAGCTGAAATCATGTGCAGTTCTGGTATCATCAACAGTCATTTACTGGGAACTGCTTTAAAGACAAAATCTGCTCAAGAAAGCAAAAGTAACACAAAAAAGGGTAAAAAGTAAAGATGAGCAGAATGTGATTTATTTTTTTTCTTGGCGCATCAGCTATACTGAGATTTCTCTGTCATTAACTTTAAATATAGAGGGGTTTATAGGCTTGCCTTCATGTTTTCATTCCAGTACCTATGAAAACCACATGTGCAAAAGAAAATATAATAAATTTGAAGTTGAGGTCTCTCTCACTGAGTACCAGAATGATGCATTAGTCACAATTCCAGATGAATCCATTATGGGTGATTTCATAACTATTTTTTTTGTTTTCAGCTGTTCTGCTGATGCTTCATTGAAGTTTGCCCCTGACTTTTCTGCAATGTGTTTCTTGCCTACAGAGCTTTCAGTTCACAGAGTTCTCTGGGCTGACCTTCCTGCTGTCCTTGCCACAGTGCATCTCCCTCAGAGGTTCCCGTGGCTCTGACAATGCAGAGCTCTGGGCTCAGGAAATCCCTCTTGCACTGGGGTGACTCTGCAAACTTTAGGGCTCTGCAGAGCCCTAAAAATTCAACCTATGGAGGGCATCAATCCATTGAAAATGAAGCTGTTTCCTTCAGAGAAATAAAGACTAATAATCATAAAGTGAACCAAACAAGTATATTTTAGCAGGTTATCTTATTTGTGAGGGAAAAAGATACTTCAGATCATGCCACAGGACTGTGCCTGTAATGCCAAGTCCAATGTTGAAAATAAATGCAAAAATCTCTTTTGAGCAGCCTCAAAACATCCACCAATATTCTTAAATAAAGACTTGGATTTGTCTTTCAATTACAAATATCACAGAATGGTTTGGGTGGGATGCACCTCAAAGCTCATCTCATTCCACCCCCTGCCGTGGGCATGGGCACCTTCCACTATCCCAGGTTGCTCCAAGCCCTGTCCAACCTGGCCCTGGACACTTCCAGGGATGGGGCAGCCACAGCTTCTCTGGGCACCCTGTGCCAGGGCCTCCCCACCCTCACAGGGAAGAATTTCTTCCCAATACTGAATCTAAACCCACCCTCTATCAGTTTAAAGCCATTCCCCCTTGGCCTGTCATTACATGCTCTAATAAAAGGTCACTCTCCAGCTTTGAGAAAATGTCTACTTCCTTTTGTTTTTAAAATAATGTTCTTGCAATCAAAATGAGCCGTTGCATTTTAGTTTGACTTGAAGTTCTTTTTGAAAATTTTTGCAATTATTATTATGACATTCATAACTGTGAGTGAGCTGAAAAATAAGTTTCCAAACAGCTCTGAATCACTTACTCATTCCTCAAGTCTGGCTCTTACAGATGTTTCAGGATTTTCTGCTGGCAGTCTCTGATCATCAAGAACGAAACAATCAATTGCGCTAATTTAGCTTTTAAACTGAACTGAATTAAGATTCTCTATGATGTCCTTGTTCAGGGCTTTTCAAAACCCAGCCTCTTAGAAGAGAAGGGGAAAGGTACTTGTAATAAGAGGTGGCTGCAACAGAGCAGGCCAATTTCCTGCCATTTAACATCACAATGGTGGAGTCACAGCTAATAACAAATTCAATTTGTAAATCCATTAAAACAAAAAAACAGCCTCGTTTGCTGTATAAAAAATAATGGCTTTGTCCTAGGAGAAAAGAGGTTTGTTTCAACGAGACGGGGAAGAGAGTTGTTCTTGTGACTGCTGTCCTTTTTGCCCCCTCTGCTTACGCAACCCACAAGATCTGTAAATGTTCTTACTTCCAGCAGCTTCCCGGGGCCAGTCTCTCCCTTCAGCTGTTCTCATGAAAACCTGCTTCAAGCCAAACTGAACCAACATCCAAACGAGGACACAAGCTGACCCAGATGTGTTCAAGCAAAAAGACTCAGGGGCTCAGCAGGAATTCAAGCAAAAATGGGAATAAGGAGTAAAGAAAGGCTCCCACATTGCCGTGGGCTTCGCTGCCCAAACCTGGAGGAGTTTTGCCCTGTTTGAGCTGCCAATGCCACAGGCTTCATCTGGCTCCAGCTGATGGTGCCCACCACAGAATTCCCCCCAGGCAAGGCATGTGAATGGCTCTGGAATGCTGGCAGTGATCCAGGTGCTCAGTGTCCATTACAGCCACAGCTACTGACTGTTGAGGTTCTGGACTCAAAACGCCACCGCAAACATACTGAAGGCAAATATCAGAACCCTGAATCATTTTACACATTTTTCAGCAGAAATCTTTGAGCCCTGCAAACCCAATTACAGGAATGAATGATGAGACATCTGACAGGGTAATTACTCGTAATTAGATTTTGACACAATCTTTGTGAGATGGGCATTTGAGTCGTGGGGAGAGAGGCTCTCATCTCAAAAGCCACCAAAATGGTGGTTATTGTGCTGAAAAGTCAAATACAGCAGTGTAGTGCTAAAAGAGAGGAATTCACACAAGCAAGAGACACGGAACCCTGGAGCCACCTCCGCTCTTTCCATGCCTGGGAAGCCTCTTCTGGCTCCAAGGGGTGTGTGCTCAGTGCAGCAGCAGTGCTGTCTTGCAGTGTCCTCCTCCCACCCACTCTGCTAAATACCCTATAGCTCTTTCAGGTTCATATTCCTATTTTTCTCACATTCCCATTTCCTGCTATATGCCCTCCTCACCACAGTTTTTGTGGCAGTCTGTGACTTGCCCCACCCTAAACCCAGCATTTCCCAACACCTGCAATAAACCAACCCAAGCACTCAATAATAAGGAGAGGAAGAGGGAATGAGCTCCCCAGTTATTCCAGACGGGTGCCTGTCCCACAGACTGTGAGCTGCCTGCGAAGAGGGCCATCTCCATCTCCCCACAAACAGCAGAAACAACACCACTGGCATATCACAAACATAGCAGGTACTTTTATCTTAGACCTGGCCTGGACAAACAGAGATGGGGGAAAAAAACACCTTTTGGCAGATTTCAGTCAAAGTGAGAAGCAAGAGAGAAAGGTTCAAGTTTTCCTTCATCCTTGCCTGATGGCAAAGAGGAATTTACCCCATTTTCCTTCACTAAATAGAACCATAAGTTTATGGAAACTAAAAAAAGCATTGACCTGGTCATTGCTCTTTATGACTGCATTCTCATTTCCAGTTTCCTTCCTTTATGCTTTTTGCCTGACTAAATTGCACAGAGCAGTTGGTTTAATGTTTTCCCTTCTTCATGAGCATCCCTCTCGAGGGGGCACAGCCTCCTCATCTCTTGTTTTTTTGTGTTTGAATTGCTGATAGCCACATTAGCATCCCCTGACTGGAGCAGGACCAGGGCCTTGCCTTCCTCAGCCTTCAGTAATCCTTCTATTTGAAACTTCCTTTTCAAGTGGCTGAATTTCCCTTAACGCTCTCTGAAGAATATTAGCACCAAGGAATCAGCCACATTCACTCTCTCTTTGGTCCTGTCTCCGTCTCTCATTCCTGAGTCTTAAATACAGATCATTGGTCTTTAATGTCTCAGTATCCCAGTGGTGTCCATCAGCCCCCTTCCCCTTCCTGCCCTGGGAAGCTGACAGGTACATCATAAAACAGGACTTGTGGCATGGGTTTTGCTCCAGTAAAAGTACTTTGAGCAGGCCAGAAGCATCAAATTATAACCCACGCTCAAGGAAGCTCTAACTGAAAGGCTCATGTTGGAGAAGACCTGCAGGCAAAGCTCACATCCAAAGCTGGGATTCCCCCAGATCCAGGAGCAATACAGGACGTACATTTAGGAACCACTAAAGTCAATAACGTGCAGTTACTTAGTCCCTCTTCATTGAATGAGAGCTTCTCTCTATGTGTGTGTATTTGTTACCTAATAATTCTCTAGTGAAAGGCACCAAACAGAGAAATGGGAAAGAGAAAAGCAGGTCCCTTTGCTCTGGCACTTGGCACGTGACAGAGCAAGGAAAACTGAGATATTTGGAAATCTAGGCCTTCACCAAGGCATCCCCCAAGGCCTCCTCTGGTCCCACCCTGGATATGGTGGCCCTTTTCCTAAACCATCCTCAGGCCTCTACCATGCAGCAGGTCCAAACATTCTGTTTGCAGGAAGCATCTGGAAAATAAAGTGACCTACGCACATGCACTTAAACCCTGAAATAAACAAGCCAGTAATGTTCCCATGTCCTGCAGTGAAATAGGACATATTTTATCTCCTCTGATTAAATTAGTGCTTGGCCTGCAAGAAAGTTGTAGCGTATGATTTCCCTGGATTGCTGCTGTGAAAAGTACTTTCCCTATTTTCTCTCTTGTTTGCAGATGCAAACAAATTCCTTGTTTGCAGCCAGACTCCCATTTTGGGCGAGGACCACTTCAACACATTTTTCTTTGCAGATTACACCACCTCCAAGAGTTTTTCATTCCTTGCAGCCCTTACTTGTACTTCTGTTTTCTAATGCATTTTGCTGCTACTGCCCTAACATATGAGGAGCCAAATATTTAAGGTAAGTAGCAGAGGGGAGAGATTCAGGGATGTGCATTTACTCAGATTCCTTCATTTCACAGTAGGTCCAGGAGAAATGCACTCACTTTTTTCAAGAGATCAATCAATAATCCTGTTTTGTTTGCTTGCATCCTCAGAGCAGTATTTCCATCTTATTCCCATAGCATACAAAAGGCTCAGTTCTTATTTACCTGCCACGGAGCAACAGGTGAATGTTTATGCACAGGCTTCAAGGAGGTTTAAAATAAGACAAAACAAACCCTTCTCTGACAGCAAACATGGAAATCATAAATTGCCTTAACACAGAACAGTGGTCATGCCCTGTGAAAAATAATGAGCACCCTGTCTGGTTTTGAGAGATTCCCTAGGGATGCTGTGTAACCAGCAAACATTTTCTTGACTAACCAAGAAAAATCAAACTGCAGCCCTGTCAGCCTTTCTTGTACAACTCCATTCCCTGGACTGCTTTGGATGCACGAACTACCATAGGTGCTCCTGCATGGAGTACAAAGGATGATAATCTTAGCAGAGTCAGCCTAAACTGCACCTACATCTACAAATGCAACCTGTCCAGCGTAGGAGCTGGGCTTCCATGATCCTTGTAGGTCACTTGTGATTCTGTGTCCCCCACTCAAACAGGCAGCTGACAATGTGGCCCTTGGCAATAATGGAATTGCACAGAAGTCTCCCTGCTATGTCCCAGGGTTAGCCAGGAAAACAATTAGTTAAGTGGAGGACTAGAAAAATTAGTGTCATCATTGAGTATGGTCTTGGAAATACTGAAATTTTCCACCTTTGTCACCATGAAAAAAGTGCATCCGATTCAGAGTTAATAAATTGGTAGAGGACTTCCAAAGGATATGGGATAAGTGGCTGCAACTCCTCATTTCTGTGTCCCAAAACTTAGTGCAATGTCTTCCTGACTGCTGGCAAAGCCTGGCCTGGTTCACGATGCCAGCAGCTGCTTTTTGCTGCAGAATTGGCAGTTCAAAGGTGTAAAGCTCTATTTCTGCACTAACCTGATTTGGGGCTGGCATGGATTATGTAAGGCTTGCAGAGAGGTATTCATCAGCACAGGCTGACAACATTTGATCTTGCACAACTCCACAGCAGAAACTAATGAGACATTTAAGAAAGAAGATGAAAAGGAAGAAAGAGGGGAAGATAAAATAAATGCATTGTTTCTTAAAAAAAAAAAACAAAAACAAAACCAAACACCAAGACAACAACAAACAATAAGCACAACAACTAGAAAGTAAAGGAAAGAACATTTTTCTGAAACCTTTGTCTTTTCTGTTCCTGAGATGTGTTGGTGTTTGTCTCCCCTGAGTGTTCTTACCCTTCTCACTAACTGTGCATGATCAATTCCTGTAACTGCAAAGAGCAAAAACCTGAAGTACAATAAATCTGATTTCTCCTTTTAGTGCATTTTCCCAGCATATCTTTGCAGGCTGTATTATTTACCATTAAACAATTTTACATCCAACACTTCAGGAGACATTTTCTTCAGTACCAGTTTTGTTTGTCACTCTGAGATGCAGCTGCTGACTTTAGAGCAGAGAGGATTTTAACAGCAGCCAGCAGAAATGTCACTGAGAGCAAGTAACTCTTCCATAATAAATACAGAAAAGTCTCTTTAATTGGCACAGCTCTGGTAGAAGCGGAGAGGTGGCAGCTAAGGGCTGTCCTCTCCATGTAATACAGGGACAGGGGGACACGTGGCTGCCCGTGGGAAGGGAAGGGAGGCTCCAAAGAAAATGTTGTGGTGTTAATCTGTTACTCCATTGCACCTGTGACAGGGATGGGGCTGAAGTTATTTTTGTTATGTGTTCTTATGCCATTTTTTACCAGGGAAAAGGAGGATGCCATGAAGTTTTTCAGGTGTATTTCTTATGATTAAAAGCACAAGTTAATGATGTCAAATAACACTTCAACACCTTCTGCAAACTCATCTCCCATACTCTTGGATGAACCTGTTTTCCATTCTGTAACCTGCTCTCAGGCTGACTTTGAGATGCAAAACACTGCACAGTTTTGGGTCCCAGAGGATTGAAACAGGAACAGTATCACAGAAAAGAGAGTGGGAAAAGATCCTCCCAGGTCAGTTACTCCTTTCTCTTCCTCAGGGCAGAATCAGCTCTGCTAAATCACTCCTGACTTTGTCTGAAGTGATCTGAAGAACCCAACAACAGCCCTTAAATGTGCAGTGCCAGAGCCTGCTCTGCACTACCCCTCCCGAGAGCTGTCCCACACTCCCTGTGCAGCCCAGGGGCAGCTGAGCCATACAGCAGGGAGCCCTCACTGCAGGAATTTTCAGGTGGTTGACTCTTCCAAGCAAGACAACCACAAGATTCCTCTAAATGCAGGTTAGAAATGAGGCTGGACATTTAGGACTTAAAATTTACATTCTGTAATTTTTTTCCCCATATACTCAAATGATTTTATCATAACAAAGAAATACTTAATGCTTGTGTTACCCTTCTTTTGCTATTCCAGGATTTTCATTTATTTGGGTCTCACAGACAACAGTGAATGAAAACCCCACGGAACAAACTTAATGAAAGGGTAACGAATTTAAAGCAGCCTCCATCCTACAAACACAACATAAACCACAGGATTCATTGCAAACACCACCAGGCACATTCATACAACAAATTTGCTCTGTGCAACACTTTCATGTGACAACGCAACGTGTTCTAAGAGCTGAAGGCAGGGCTGACATGCTGCAGTTGGAGAGGGAGAAGAGCCCCTTTTTCCATTTGTGATTTTCCTATCACAGTTACTAACTGGAACTGGAGAAAACTGAAAAACTCGTCTATCTACCACACCAGGGCAACCTGTGCCAGCACACACTGGCTCCTCCCAGGGACTGCACACAGGGAGGTTTCCAGAGATCCTTGAATCCCAAGACACACAGTGAGAGTAAAAACAAACAGAGAGAAGGGTTCAAGGAGAGTCGTATTATTCCATTGCTGTGTTACAGCAGTAATAACTATATGTCTGCAAGGCTGCTAAAGCAACAGCAATGCTTTCTCTTGAAAAAGAGTAGTGTTGAAATTTCATTTAAAATCACCCAAAACACACTCAGTCAGAGGTGATAAGAAGGTTAAAAAGTTAAAGCAGTAAGGAAAAAACTGAGGCAAAACAGAAAAATCAGCTAGCTGTTGATAAAACAAATCAGTTGTGGTATATCACAGACTGAGGGGAAATCCTTGGCACTTTTGAGAAAAATTAATGTTCGGACATTTGTGGACTATCCCAGTACTTTCCATTGCCCCCTTTCAAAGTGACTTTGAACTGGTGCCTGCCACAGGACAGGGTCAAACACATTCCTTTTCTCCACAGGAGACAAGAGCCAGCACCAAACAGATTTGTTCTCCCAAGTGCTTACGCACTGAGCTCTTCAGTCATTTGGACATCCACGAATATGTTATCCCACTCTGCTGCAACAAGATCTGCTGAATTATCCTGCCTGTCCCTGGACAGGGAGAGCTTGGAGAGAGGCCAGCCACCAGCTGAGAGCTCTCCTTGCCAAGTCTGTCAAGCAAATTGGATTTCCTCCAAGACCTTTGGACCCCTCTGAGCAAAAAGAAACCATATTTCATCTCCTTTTTTGCTCAAAGGGCTTGGAGCAAAAATCTCCAATCTAGACTAGAGGATGCAAAGTGCCACCCCTGGTCACCTACAAAACTTTTGGATGTGGCCTAAGACATCAATGCTATACCAGTGGCAGCTGATAAAGGACCAGCTGTGAAGGGTCTCACTCACTCCTCAGATATAAATGCATTGGTCTGTCTGCTTGTTCACTGCAGATACTCTGAAGGTTCTGTGCTCAGGGGGGTTTTATATCCCTTTCCATCATACAGCTGTTCCTCTGTTCATAAACAGTTCTAGAAATCCATGAAAATTAGTAGGCTTGTAAAAAAGTAAATTGAGGATATTTGTTGCACCGGGGCAAGCTGTAACACATCAATCTGGTGCATCATTGCCTCAAGTGAAAATAACTAGGGAAGATTTATTGTGTGCCCTCAACAACAGTGGAGGAAATAAAATCTGAAGTCCAAGGTTTTCCACTTAAAATATCCCCATTTCTGCCTTTGTCTGGGCAGCTCTTGTGACTTCTCCTGAGTTCTGCAGGAAGGGAAGCATAACAAAGACAGCGCTTTTCCTAACACTAGACATGGCACATTTCTGGTTTAGGGACATATTCCACACCAGCACTCCCATACAGGCTGTTGGAGCTCATTTTGTGGGAGCTCATTTTGTGATTCCTCTCATACCCTGGCCAGGGAGGAACTCCATTCCCAGCTACAGAAAAATCCTCACCCCAGCACAACCCTTTGCTCAGCAGCACCAAATGGGTAAAGAAGGATGATGAAGGAGCCTTGTAGCAATCCTCAACTTTTCCCATTTCCATAGGGGTAGTGTGCCTTGTGCTGGCACTGCTCAAACTTTGAAATAACCATTTTGTCCTGATATGTCACACACGGCTCTTCTTAGTGACTCGCTGCTGTGGCAAAAATCTTCCCACAGTCTTAATGCGTTTTTAATGGAAGTCAATGCTAAACACATAATGGTTTAGCAGAAATGCATCTGCAGTGTCAGAAAGGAAGAGAACCAACAATGCCAAGCTTTGGTCAAACTCTAAGTGATTTTGTTTCAAACCTAAACAGTTTTGGTTTAATTACAATTATTATTGCCAATTTCATTAAGACAATCCCTCTGTCTTCCCTATCTTTCATCTAGATTTCCAGAAATTGAATAAATAAGTACACATTCCAGTGAACAGCAGCATTTCCATGGAGCTTTCTTCACTGTACACTGATCTCTGCCTGAGAATTTCACTCTACCTCTGCCAGAAAGGAGAATAAACTATGATATAATTTACTTTGAACACTGACAAGCTTTGGATCCAAGGTTTTGGTTTAGTCTACACTAAGAAAACCAGCTGTGAAATCTAGGTTTGCATTTGGGCTTAAATGTAAATCATCTATAGGGAGAAAGGAGGGGAAGGTCATTTCATCTCGGCATTTTATCCTTGACTTCCTATGCCCTCAGCTGGAACAGCAACATGCTAGGTGGGATCAAAACCTTGTTTGGAAGCACTCAGATAAGAACAACCCATCACTGTTTATGTTACAGGCTTAAAATATGATAAAGCATATTATACCTTAACTCTCTACTGTTTGATATAAGCTCTAATATTTCCCTTACTGACTGCAAATCCAATCCCTCAGATTTTGCCTTGCCAGGGACTGTTCAGAGCACTCCAGGTCAAACCTGGTAATGAACCTCAGTGATGTGGTTGCTCCTGAACTCCAGCAAGTCCCTCAAAAGTGGCACTGGACATGGCCAGGGAGGATTAGGGACCCCTGCATGAGTGCTGGCCATGCTTTGTTCATGTGAAATTTAGTGCATCAGCTCCTCAGGATGCTCCCACTAAATCCAGTCTCACACAGACACAAGATTTTCAGCTTTTCTATGTATAAACCAAGCTGATTCCTTGTCCCATCACATTTACGTACTTGCCCGTGGCAGGTACTGAGGGAGAAGAGTAATTAGGAATAGTGAGGAATGAAGATCTTTCTCTCAACCACAGAAGGGAAAGATTTAATTGTTCAGTTGTTAACAAGGTGGTTCCCAATGGTAACAGGGGTGGATACTATTGATACAGCACGTTTCCAATATTTCTCCTAGGAAAAAAGGCTGCTACAAAAGCAGCAAACTGCCATGGATTTTGCCTGTCAGAGCAAGAGGCACTGCAAATGTAGTGCATTCAAGAGAGAAGAGAAGCTAGAAAAACAAGCACCACTTCCCCAAACCCACCACACCGCCCGGCTTACAATCCAGGTACAAAATGTACCTGGATTTTGTGTAGCCCCCCAAAGCACTGAGCAGCTCAGATACTCTCCCAGACTGTGTATGGAGGCACTTGACTCTGCCCACTCACAAAGTGGAAAATTACCCAAATCACCTCTGATCTTACTTTTCTATTGCATTAGTTGCATCTACCTGAGCACACGCATTCATTTAAATGCAAGACTCATGCCACTGGTTCGCTTTAAAAAAGAAAAGCTCTGTAACAAATCTTAAAAAAACAACCAACCAAACTGTAAGAAAACACTGGCAGAGATATGAAAGGCTTGGCAGAGCCCATTTGCACTCCTCACAGCTGGAGACAGGAGTGCTGCTAAACCCAGCTCCACTGGGAGCACAGGTCAGAGCTCTGCAAAGAGATTTCTTTGAGACATCCTCTTTTCACTGGCAAAGGGAGAACATTTCTGCTGAGGAATAGGAGTGATATAATCCAGCAGGTCAGGGATGAGCAGCATCCCTTTCCCACTGCCCTTCACAGACACAGATCCCAGCAGAAAGCTGGGTTTTCCTTTCAAAGATCACTTCCTTGGCAAAACATTATGCAAGTAGAGAGTAACACCCACGTACAGAGACCCACCCTTACATACACTGTCCTGGTACCTGCTGTTTGCAGTGCCCAAGTCCTGGAAGCCTGCTGATGACAGCAAGGGTCGTGGCAGAGCAAAGGGTGAGAGAACAGGAGCAGAGGATGATCCAAAGCCATAGGAATTTGGGGGAAAACCCCTGCTTCCTTCAGTGCACGTTGGGTACTCCAAAGTGGGGCGTGTAAGGATCCCCTTGGGGTAATCCAGCCAGTCCCCCCATGGCACCTTCACTATGAACATGCAACTGCTGATAGACAAAAGTGTGTCTGCCAGTTTAACAATCCGTAATAACAGGAAGGACAGAGGCAAACAGACGTGTTGGATGCCCACATTCCAATAAACATGCACAATTTGTTAGTGAAATTGTCATTTAGCCATTTGGTGCGATAACACACAAATTTCCTTTGCTCTCCATCTTAAACAGCACACAAAGACAGAGCTAAAACTATAAGTCACCTTTGATTTAACACTATTCAACAGGGAACCCGTGTTTGATTTGATGCAGTTTATGGTTCATTATTAAATGTGAATACAAATAAACACTCTTTATTTTCTGTTGGATAATGGCCACTCTACAGATAATCTTCCTGGGTCAGGGTGCAGTTTACCACACCTGTCACCCCACTAGGGAATTCCATGGCTGTCCCAGCCGATGGCTCTGTGTTTGCTGGCAGGAGCCAACCAAACCCAACCCATTCCCACCAGCCAAGGCTACATCCCCAACAAAACTGCATTATTCAACACATTATTCAAGGGACAACACAGAGAGGGGCTGTGCCAGAAGGGCAGGGGACAGTTACAGTACAGGCTGGGGGAAATCAAGGTAATTCCTATGCCTCACAAGTCACGACAAAATTCGTATTAAAATTCTCTTGCAAAAATAGGAGGGGAAAGAAAATTGCTGACAGAAGTATAGAGCCCAGGCACTGCAGATTTGAGGATTGTGAGAAAAAAAAAAAAAAAAAATCACTGCACTGTGTTTTTCTTTTTTCCCCTCTCAAATGTCATGACCTTTTTTCCCCAAAATATTCCCCAAGAGTTTTTTGTTTCCAAAAAAAGACGAAGAGATTTCCACAGACAATTCCACAGGAAGTTCATTGCTGTCTCACCGGCAGAACTGATTGTGTATATAATTAGTAATTTTTCCTTTCTTTAGTGACTGCAAGCTGACTTTCTTAAAAAGCTCTTGCCCTACTAATTTCTGTCCTGCAGGAAAGGCTTCGCCAAAGCCCAATCAATTACAAGGCACAAATCCATGGGCAGTCAGGCTCCATTACTTCTTGGCTCAGGTCATTCAGCTGCCTTTGCAAAGCCGATCCCAGTGTCAGGATAAAGGGAAAAGTCCCTTGATGTGGGGTGAGCCTACTTGGAGCCCAGGTCCCCATGGGCTGCTCTATCGCTCCCCCCAGCAGGATAAGGGTAGGGAGAAAATCAGACGGGAAAAGTCTCATGGACCAAGAGAAAGGCAGTTTAGAGAAGCAAAGGAAAACAAAATATTTATTTCTCTACTTTCCATCAGCAGGCAATGTCCAGCTGCTTCCTGGGCTGTAGGACCTCAGGGTGCATTGGGATTGCTCCAGAGGACAAACAACATAATAATGAATGCCTCCCCTTATCCTCCTCCTCCTCCCCCCTCACAGCTTTTGCTG
This sequence comes from Oriolus oriolus, assembly GCA_013400235.1. NCBI lineage: Eukaryota > Metazoa > Chordata > Aves > Passeriformes > Corvidae > Oriolus > Oriolus oriolus. Next base: position 295,100 of record VXBT01001766.1, on the reverse strand, counting down.
CTGATGTCCTTTGGAGTGGGATATCCCTTTGGGCAGGTTGGGTCAGTTGTCCTGGCTGTGTCCCAAGCTCTTGCCCACCTCCAGGCTGCTTGTGAGGGGGAATACTGGGGAGACAGCCCTGATGCTGTGCCAGCACTGCTCAGAGCACTGGGGTCTTACCAACACCTTTTAGCTACCTAGACAAAGCTCAGCACTATGGGGAAAATTAACTCCATCTCAGGCAGACCCAAAACAGCCAGAGACTCAACAAGTTTTTAAGAGGTATACATTTGGCTCAAAATTACTTATTGTTTTCTTAATGCATTTAATTTCACATATCCATGTGTGTCTAATGCAAGCAACCTTTCACTTTGAACAGTAAGAAAATAAAGTATAATATCCCAAGTTTTGTGAATGGGCTTTAAAAAAAAAGCTAACTGCCAAAACTCTGCTCTAAGAGAAAGGTTTATTTTCATAGTCTGTCACCATAATCAGATCAGTGTCTTCATCTCGCTGCACTACATTTCTCCCTGACAGCAACAGCAGTCACAAGAGCAACCAGTGAGAGACATCAAAGGCAGCTCTTGGTTTGGCACAGAGTCCATCCCAGCGCTGGGCTGTGCCAACTGCTCCAGCTTTCAACAAACTTCCCCAGGAACTCCTTGTGGAGGACAGATGGGGCTACTGAGGCACAGATATGAATTTTAGAAACCTGAGCTTCACCCCAAAGTCCAAAATCCCCGGCTCTTGTGAGTTTAGATCACTGATGTCATCTTAACGCACTTAATGGTCCAGAAACCTGTGGGAAGCCTGCACAGAGTGGTGCAATTGACTGAATCTCCCTCAGGTGGGATGTGCCCAGTCACTGACCTTCCCTTTGGAATCTCCTGGCTTCCAATAGTTGATAATGTGCCAGTTGCTGCCAGGCCTAAAGCACCACAATGCAAGGGAATCAGCACAAACAAAGCCAACGTTCTGCTCAGTGCTCCCATCCATGGCACCTCAGTGAGGACTGCAGGGAAGGCAATGCCAGGGAAAGGGCATTGACACCAGGCACGAGTGTTTATTGAAACAGGCCCCAAAGTGATGGCTGCAGGCACATTTCAGAGGGTTTCTGCAACCTCAGAGAACTCAGAATGACAAAATCCAGATGGAGGTGGAAAAAAATAAAATTCTGCTTGTCCTAAAATGGTTGAGCTCCAGCAAAGACACCAGAAATAAATACATCAAGATTGGTCATTTAAAAGTTGTGAGCTGCAGCTCCTCTTTCCTGCCAAAAGCTTCATCAAGGCAATTGGCTTCCCAGGAGCAATACAAAATCCTTTTGCTGGAAAAGACCACACCAAAACATTCTTTTAAATCTCTCCCCAGGTCAGCTTTAAGAGACAGACTCAAGGATGGCAGTCAAGACATGGGCAAAGCTCCACCAGACTCCCTGTAGTGGCAGATCTGCCAGTAAAGCCTTTGGTCAAAGACTCAAGTGCTCATCAGCTGCAGCAGTGCAAAACAGGCAAGGTCAAGGTCATATCCCATTTAATAAACAGCAAATATCCTTGGAAGCGGGGGGAAGAGAAGAAGCCACTTCTTTGTTCAAAATTTAGTTTTGCTTATGGGAACTCCGTAAAGAGCCATTTCTGTGCCCTTCCCTCATACATGGATTACTTGCTGCCTTCCAGGACAGCCAGGGCACCCAACATCAGCTTATACAGCCTGGGGCAGCTGCAGCATGAGTCAAGATCTCCTGTACATTTATTTTCTTGTTCCTGTGAGGGCCTTCCAAGAGGACAAAACCCCAACTATCCTCTTGGTTTTCTTATAACCCCGCCCCCATCACTGCACTAGCAGCCACTGGCATGCAGCCACCCCCATAGCGTTCCTTCTGGAGGTGAAATCGCTATGGACAAGCCTGGAGCTGAGACAGAGTCCAGCCCAGAGAAAGAGGGACTCCTCCTGTCCAGGGCTGCCCTTCCTGCCAACTGTAGGAGCCTGTGTATTTCAGCAAGGTCTGTCCTTATTTTTCAAAATGCCGTAGAAGAATCAAGACTCTTGTTCACACTTTATAATTTCTCTTTAGCTCTCTGTAAGATGCTTTCTAGAGGAAGGAGTATCTTCTTTTAACAAAGGCAATTCTTTACCAGAGCATTCCTCTGATTCATCATTTTCATCCCTTGCATGTTTACAAAACTCATGCCACCCCTTAAACAATCCTTTTGCCACCAGATCCTGAGAGTCTCAATCAATATTCCTCTCAGTCCCTTACACAACTAGGTTTTTTTAAGTGTAGACCTCCAGAAAAGATTTTAAGCTTAATGCTTGAGCTTTTCTCCAGCCTGGACCAGCTGATTTCCAGTGGCAGCTGGGGGTGAGATCAGCTATCCCTGCTCTGAAATGAAGCTCACAGAGGTGCAACTCTCACTTAATCCAGCCTCCTTTTCATCACAGGTATTAAGGATTCATCTTCAAGCACTTATGCTCTTCTATTTAATCTTCTCTTATCTCCCGAGTGGCCATCAAGCAGCTTCTTGGAATTAAGATGGCTCAGTGCTCATAAGCTCAGGAACAGCTCCGGAGCGCTCTGGTTTGGAAAGGCCATGGAAGACGCCCCTCAGCCTCTCCCAAAGCACCTCTGGGAATCGCTTCCCTTCGCAGTGCAATATCCACCGATCCCCTGCTCATCACCACACCCAGCTCATCAGATGAAGGCAGAGGACAAACAAACTTCCAGAGGGTGCAAGTCAGGGAATGCTGGTCCCACACTGGCTGCGGCCCTGCAAGGCAGCCGGGGCTCACAGAGAGTGAAGGGGCTGAGTGCTCACCCAAAAGCTGCTGCCTTCAGGGAAACAGGTGCTCGAGACATTGACTGATGCTTTCACCCTTCTCTTGTGGGGGGAGCTGGGTTGGTTGGGGGTTTTAGCTCCACATCTTTGCTGGGCTGCAAGGCTGCAATGTTCCTCTGCACTCACATAGGGCTCAGGAGGAGATTTCCTGCACACAAATCCTAGTCAAACCAGGAAATCTCTTGTGCTGGTTTTGTGCCTCTGTTATTACAAGCTGCCTGTCTGGCAGCTCGAGCAGGAGATCCTTTTGGTATTACTAAAGCAATAAAGAGTTGGAAAGGAAAGACGAGAAGGGACAATGTGGATTTTTGCAAGGGGAGAGAGCAGGAAGGCCCAGGAGAGTGTCAGAAGAGCCAGAGAAGGACATTTTGGCTATATCCTCACTGTGCAGTTCTCGCAGGCTGTGAGCCAGGTTTTATCCCAGTCCTCCCATCCATGTGGACTCTCTTTACTGTGGTTCTGGAAGAGTCAGGTCTGAAACTCTCCTTTTGCTCATTAATTTTTACAAATTAATGCAGCTGAGTCAGGGAGAGTCATGGATCCTTCCCCAGGGAGACAACATCCATCCCTCCATCAATGTAACTGACCAAAGCCAGTTGTAGATCACAAATAAGCACAATATTTACCCAAAAAGCTCTCTGACCCCAGAAATAGTGAGGGCATGTTAATTTAGGCAGCGTGTCAGTACATCCACACTCTTACACAGGCTGCCTTCAGCAGTTTGATCAGAGCACAGCACATGAAACTGGAACAGAGCCCTACCTACAAGCAGTAAAATATATTTATTCTTGGCTCATGTTTCCACAAACCCTAGCACAAGAGTTGGGTTTCACGGTGACAGCCATTCTGCACTTACTGCAAAAGAAACACCCTAAAATAGATTTAAAACTCTCTACCTACAAATCAGAGGTGTGGCAAATGTGCGCAGAGCTGAGATTCCCAAGCAACACGGCCTTTTGCTCTTAGAAAGCCCTGTTACTCCCCTGAGTATAAATGATAAAGACATCATATAACATGGAAAGGAATGAAAAAATCCCTTCACAACACAAAAAAAACCCTTCCAGTGACTTACTGGCAGGCTCAAGAGATAAGAAACAGAAGATAAGTGAAGGCAAGCACCCCAAGAGAATTTCAAATACCATACCCAGTCTAAAAGAAGAAAATCTATGACTCTTCTCAGAAGGAATCAGGCTCTCTATTGCCTCCAAGCATGGAAACAAAAAAGGGTATCTCAAGATGAAGTTTGTCTCCCACTTCTTGGGAGACAGATGGGAGAGATGTTTTGTCATTTTTTTGTTGAACTTTTCTCAGCAAAATCACTATTTTACCAATAAATCACTTTTTTTGTAGCATTTGTGCTCTGATCTGATACAGAAAACATATTTGTATGGAAGATGTGAGAACAGAGAGTTTTTCAGAAGTGATCCCACATCATTTGGCTGCGTGTTACGTCTCTGCGAAGATTACAGGAATAACAAAAATGAACACACCCAAGGCTTCCTTCAAAGCCTTCCAAATGTGCTCCTATACTAATTCACACTACAAAAATTCCCCTTTTAAGACCAGGTGCTTTGGTTAAGTAGAGTTGGAGGTAGTTGAGATGGTGTCTGACTCCACTGCTAACCTGAGCCACCCAGAGCAGTCTGACAAGGAAAGGACAGATAGAACCACCCAGCTCCTGATTTCTAGACAAGAGCAATAAATAAGTCCTGCAGCAGAAATCCACAGGCTAGGAGGGAACAGCCTGTGAACACACAAAAAAAATACAGTTTAGCCCAACTAAACCTCCAGAACCATGTTATACTCCATGTCATGTTGGTTTGCTTAAGCAGCAGTGGAAATAAACAATTTTTGAACAGCTTTAGTGAAGCTTCTCAGCCAAATTCCAGGGAAAGGGACCCTGAATCACATGCCAGAGAAAGCAATGGAAAAATCCCCATTACACTGAAAGGTCTTTAGATGTGGGCCATCTACCCATAATGTCTTGGCAGAGCTATTCATATTCACACCAGTAAAAATACTGACAATTTGGGAAAACTCCTTTCTTTGCCTGTTAGTTACCTTATCCCAGATACACTGATGAAAATGTCTATACGTTCAATTTGATGTATGGAAGTAGCCCACTATAAATCAGCCTCATGTCCAGTTAAGCCCATAACGCTGGATCAATTTATTTAGGAACAATGTGATCGTCCAATTTCCAACCCAACATTAGATCTTCCTGGAAGATATCGTCCTTAATGTTCACCACTAGAATGCATGAAACACCTTTTTTTTCCTTTTCCCTAAAGAGATTAAATGCAGTTACTGCTGAAACCTGTCCTACTTCCCTACCAAACTGTTATAGGAGACAACATTTTTACTAGGCTTAATTAAAACTCATGCTAATAAGCTAAAGTGTAGTAAACTAAATATAACCAATATTTTATTGTAAGAAAAAAAAGTTATGTATTTATTATATTGGCTATATGATGCATTCACTATATGTTTAAAGTATTTAACATAAACAAGAATGTATGATTAATAAACACAAATGTTAAATATACATATAATACAGACATGCTGACATGTAAATTGAACATCAATATTTCCATCTTACACTGCTTTCCCTTATGGTAGGTAAGAAATTACTGGTTTATCAATGTGTAAGAGCTCAGTGCTCCCACTGATCTCCCAGTGCAGCCTGTGCTGAGCTCTGACTTTCTTGCAGCACTTCGGAGGCAATTCAGTCAGATTTGATTCCCCTGAAATGTAAGGCTATACCTGTACCGCAGATCATTAAAAATGCTGGTTACTATGAAAGCACAGCAAGATACACCTGGTTTGACCAGGACACGCACAGAATCACCTCCTTCTCATAATGTGGCCCACTTTTTGCCATGTGTACAACAAACATGCAGGCAGCTGCCCAACCCTGTTTGGGCTGCAAACATCCTGACTCTGAAATCTGTACCTTGTGCAGATGCCATCTGCTCTGCAGCACAAAACAAACAGGCCTGGGGTATCCAGCCAAGCTCCTGCCCAGTACCTATCAGCTGTGGCTTGAATTACTCCTAGGAAAAACATTGTCCCTGTCTTGAAACCCCAGGGTTTGGAGCCAGCGGTGCCAGAAGGAGCAGTCACTCCTCAGTCTGGTTTCTCAGCTCAGCCTCCTCTTCCCTCCCAGGCAGAGGACCAACTCATGGCTCTTCTTTATTTGCATTTGCCCTCATGGTGATTCTAAAGTTCATTCTCTACAACACTGAGATACAGTCTCCCCCACATGATGGGCTAAAAAATACAAAAAACTGCATTTGCAGCATACATCTGCTTTCCTGGTCAAGCACAACCCACAGGAGGCCAGACCTGCTTTAGATCCCAGACCATGCAGGAAAATATGGATTACAGGATCTTTGTACCATTTTGCTGGTTTGGCATCACTACCCATCAGGTTTTTAAAGCTCATTCCAACTTCTGCTCATCACAGGGACCAGTCAAACAGGCTAAAGCAAACACAGCCCTGTGGTCCCCCTGGCTGGAGGGAATGAATACATTTCAGGTATATATCACATGCTCTGACAGAGGTGTATGGTCAAGAACATCCACAGTGTTTTATAGGACATAAAAGAGAAAATGTGCTGTAATAAATTGTAAAAGTTATGCCTTTTCGCATCTGGATGGCCACTTTAGAAATTTAAGGCCTCACCTTTAAAAAGTGAAACAACTGAGCTATAATTCATTTTTATTTCACTATTTCACTTCCCCATCAGAGATTTTCACTCCGCATACACCACCTTTTTTCCAAAAGCTGTCAAGAATAGAAGAAATTTTGCCTTGAAGAAAAACACAACCATTTCTTTCCATCCTACAACATTGTATGTTTCAGTCCAGACAGGGCTGCAGCAGTTCCATTTATGCAGATTATATTTCATGAGAATCCATCAAAACAGAGAATCATTGTTTTACATGAGAAAGCCTAATGCTCCAGAAAGGATTCTGGAAGGTAAATATTCCAGGAAAGACCCAGAGAGCCATCCTACACTGTAGGTTCACAACCTCCACAAGGCTGAAGCAACTTCAGGGCTAAGCTAATCCACTTCAGCCTTTCCAAAATGGGATTTCATTGTCACCAATTGTCTCATTCAACCAGTTTCTGAGGACGTGGCAATTTGGTTCAATGGTGGGGTTATTTTGCCATTTCTGCCTTACACTTTCAGCTCTCCAGGCAGAGGAGCACCTGAACCATGGACACCTTGAAGAAGCAAAGTCACATCTCTCTTGGACCAGTGGTCTCCATTTCTTCAACAGCTCATTTTTACTGCTGCTCGGGTGAAAGGTGTTCTTGCAACAACTCTTAAGTGTCCCCATTTCTATACAGAGCTTATACACAGACTGTTTCTAATGCAAAGCAAAGCCAAAGTACAGGTCCTTCACTCTTCCTTTTCCTGGAAAAGTGGAACAATTTTGCAGCTCCTTCAGCCTGATGATGCAATGAAGGTTTCCCCTGCTTCACCCAATTTAACCCCTGCAGAGTTTATTGTGGTGTGTATCACAGGTTCTTTCTATGAGCCTGCAAACTCCTGCGAGGCACTGAGTGGGACCTGTTTCTCCTGACTTTGGATTAATCCAAGGTCACACACACATCTTTATAGGGGAATTAATGCTTCTTAGGACCCCAGCCCTTCGAGTCCTGATTTGCCTTGGGTAATGGACACTTCCCAAGAGAATGTGGGTTTAGGCAGTATTTTATGCTTCCTTTACCAGTCAATACACCATAAAACACATGCAGAGGTCCCCCTCACAGCTCCAAGGAGCCTCTCAGCATCAAAGCAGAGCTGCCGGCAGTATTTGATCTTCCTCTGTGCCTTTGCCTGCAGAGTGGCCTCCCGTGGTGCCCTCAGCTGGAGGACAAAGCTGTGTCATTGCAGAGGGTTGCAAATGAGCCGCTGATTACAGAGCACAATTAAGAGACACCGAGCGGGTCCCTGCAGGCTCGTGCATCACAGCCTTCGGTGCTCCAAAGGTCAGACAAAGTGAGTACAGTGGGAAGTTGGATCCCTGTCACCAGGAAGCTCATTGCAAGCAGGTTCTTATCTTTTGGGGAAAGCACGTAGATTCATCTAGATTTAATTGCAAGTGGCAAACCAGAATGCCAACGAGATGACAGCAAGCTGGTCCTCTGCAAGCACAAGCTTCAGTTACCACATCAAGCCAGGGGGAGGGGAAAAAAAAAAATCAACATTATGAGCTTGGGAAGGTGATAAACTTCTCTACAAAGATATAAGGATGTTCTTTAGCTGCAAGTGTGACTTGCATATATTCATTGTCTTTGAGACATGTGTCTCAAACACAGGCTTTACACCACGAGTCTGACGTGGCTTTCACTTACACCGCATTTTATAGCACTTTCCTGCTGAGTTTGACAACGCTGGAGTTTGGAGAAGCAAAGCTCCACATGAGCTTTCAGATCTCTGCAATTTAGGCATGTCCTTCCATATTTTAGATTCCTGTCTGAAACAGAGGCTTACGAGATTACAGCCCCCTGCGAGCAAACCCAAAGGGAATAACAACGAACCCCGTGTGAACACACAGCTCTCCCTAACACCAGCCTGAGTCCTTTCCCATTCCACCTGCACACCCCTGCTCCCACCTGTCACCACAGGGATAAAGGCAGGCTGATGCTACAGACCTCATGGGCTAAGTTTTGTCTCTGTAAATAAAACCAGTGCTATTTTTTCTTTGAACAACCTTTAGCAGCTTGATCCTGCCTCTGGGAATGATATTTCCTTTACAGAACCACATTTGAAGGATAATTCACAGAGAACCACTAAAAGCTGAGGAAAACTTCCAGAGAGAGCAGATCCCAAGCCTGCCCCAGGAGGTGAGTGCCACTCACTTTGATCTGCAAACCCTCACATTTTTGCTCCATTTCTGCAGGCTTCAAAAATTCAAAGTTTCTGCAAACATCTTACGCCAGGATGCAACCTTGCTAAATTTATTGTATGTGGGCTATTCAATGAGTAAACTTGTAAATAAATTTCTATTTTTCCATATGCCTTCAAGGGGTTTGATGGAGTCTCTGCTGATAATTGGGCCAACTGTTGCCAGACACAGCTGCAGAGTAACCCCCAAATCAAACCAGGAATGCTGGGTTTGCACAGTCTGATCAGAGAGAGACAGACTGATACTCTTAAAAATATTTCTGCTCAGACTTTCCCTTCTGTCTCAGAGGAATAAAACATTTTCCAATGAGGCTGAATTTCCTTTTTTATGCCTTCACTAGAGAGGCACCATTCTCTCAGGCTCCAGAGACAAAAGATTAAAAAAATACAAATCTTTCATGTCTAATTTCAGTTTAACTTCTGTTATGACTCCCTGTCTCTGGCTCTATACCAGGATTTCCTTTGCCTTCTGAAGCAAGAGTAAACTCAAGTATTAAACAAAAACTTCTATTTAAAAAGAAAACAATTGAACTTTTCATGTGTAAATGTATACATTTGTTCTAGAAATTTAAACTTGATCTATCATCTCTAACACCTCTATCAAAAAAACCATGCTGGATAAAACTGAGGGCTTTTCCCCATTTGTTGACAATACAATAAATAAATAAATTTAAAATGAGAGACAACTGTGCACACAGTGTGAGAGTCACAGCAGATAAAGAGTTTAATAAAGAAAAGCTGATTTTCTGTTCATTTTCTGTGCCTGAGTTCTCCTCTCATGTTTCAATATCTATATTGTACTATGATTTCACAGAGATCAGAAAGCCCTTGCAGACACTGGTCCCTGTGTCACAGGCAGGCGGGTCCTGCACAAGCAGGATGTGCTGAGACACCCCCTGCCCCTACAGCACGGAGAGTGTTACAAAGTCAACCCTCAGATCTAACAGCAAGAAGAGAGGACACAAAACAAGTGAGACAATTCAGACAGAAAAGATAAGCTGAGGCCACAGCACAGCCTTGATCTATAGCTGATCTCATGCCCTCAACACTGCTGGAAGCTCTGGCTGGAGCACAGCAGACTTACATAGACCAGTCCCAGTTTCATTTACTTTGAAATGAAAGGCACTGCTGGCAGAGGCTTAACACGCAGCCAAGAGCTCAGGAGCAAGTTAAAGCCAGCTGAGGTACCCCAGGTGACAGACAGAGCCCCTTACACACACTCAGATGTAGAGGCTGAGCTCCTTCCAGCCGTGCCAAGAGCTCTCCATGCCTTGGCAGGGATTTGGGCACCAAAGCGGCAGATCAGGGAGAGACAGATCTGCTGGAGTGGCCAGTGAGATCTGCAGCCACCATCAATCACTGTAGCTGCAGTGCTGCTAAGTCTGTTAAAGGAGGTATGAAATCATACCCAATTAGTTCATTCTGAAAGCTGCAAATATCACTGTTGGTGCAAGAATCCTGACAATACACTCCTGATATAAATTTTTAAAAATATAATCTTTTATGTACCTAGGATCAGAAGTATGCGGAAAGAAGTTTAAAATGCAGGAGGAGATGACCAGAGAAATTTGTCCTCTTTGTTCTTGCCAGAACGATGCTCCAAATTCCCCAGGAAATACACTGCCTTACAAAGCACAAGTGCTATTTTCAAGTGAGCTTAAAATCCCACTAGGGCTCACCAGACACACAAACGCTCCTAGACACAGAGCATCAGGAGAAACTCCTCAAAGATTTCCAGCGTAATTTTTCCTCACAGCATTGTATGCAAAGCCCATTTCTGACAGCACTTGTGCAGGTGTGGAGCCCCATTCTCACACCCTCATCCACAACGTGGCAACTCTGGCTTTAACAGAGTGCTTGAATTCCTGCAGAATCCACAGGACAACAGCCCAGTGCATTTTCCTCCAGTGCACAAGTCTGGTTGTTCCGTAAACCACCTTTTTACTTTAGGTAGCAACAATCCAGACCCAAGGCCCCAGCACTGCACAGCCCCAAGAGCAAAGGCATCTCAGGTGCTGAATACGGGGATATGGCATTAAAAAAAGAGTAACTTCTGGCTGTGTAATTATAAACTGCATCATTATGCATGTGCACGACTAAGGGAGAGAACAAACTGAGGTCACCTAGGGAACTTTGATGCTGGCATTTCTTCACCTCCAAGTGTCTGACTTTGCAGCTTTAATAATATTCTTGTCATGAAGGGGTTTTGTTTAATTTATATATAGATTATGGGTTGCTGTCTATTGGCAGACACCCACAGTATTGGCTGGATGCAGTTTAAAACTGCAAACCTTCCCTCTGTTGGAAGCACCTGTTTTAGCCAGAAGACCATTTCACTGCAGGTGTTACACTCTGAATGAAATAGGAGCCTATTTTGATTCTGTGATCTGCCCAGGGATGACAGCCTCATTTAATGTATCCATCAAAAGTTACTAACTTGGTCATTATGGAATGGGGAATGGTGCATCTGACCTTTCTTTTAAATTACCTTTGCAGACCTTTAATGGGTTTCTCAAAAGTTATTGTTATTAACATGAATATTACAGGAATAAAATCAGCCCCTTACAGTCAGTTATCACAGTGCTTAAAACAAACTGGTATCTGCAAACTGCCTGCTGAGGTATCAAGAACTCTCTTGTTCCTAAAGGAAGACGTAGATGGAGACAAATCTGTTGACTGGTAGAGATAATGGTAAAGATATCACTGGAGTTAATCAGTTGTTTTAAATGGGACAGAATTTTACAGCGTGTCCTGTGGTTAAATGGGCACAAGCTGATCTTTGGCATCTGCCATGCCTGGTTTGTGTGTGATGGACGTTGGCTCTGAGGCACAGGGCACTGGCCTGTCCTGCATGCTGTGAACCTGCAGCTATTATCCTCTGAGGTCCTGCAGCCACATATTAGAATTAATGTCACATTTACTGCCAAGGTTTGCAAGCAACACAAGGGAACAAATTCCTAAGCCACTGTGAACTGAATTTTTTTTGAAGATGCCCCCTCTTAATTCTAAATTAAGAGTGAATAAACTGTTTGGTCATTCAGAAGGAAGGACAAAACGTCAGTCACATCCACCTCTGTTAGTTTGCTATTAATCTTTCTTTGGTGCTCCCCCCACGAGGATCAAAGCTGCAGTGGGTCTCACACCTGCTGTGTCTATTTTATTTTTTAGTCACTAGAGAAAAACTGCAGTAATGGGTCTGGAAAAGGTTTGGTCACTTCTGGAAGAGGTGTAATACATACAGCAGGGATCAGCAGTTCCCTAAGGATGTCCCCTTGCAGCATGTCCCAGTCCCTGGTCAAAGGCCCAGCCCCAGGTTCCAGACAAGTGTTTGTGCTTTGTCCTTTTCTGGGAAGAAAGGGGGGAGTTTTGATGGTGTGCAGAACTTTGTTAAAATAGCCTCCCACTTCTCATGATCCCAGTGAAGAGTTACCAGAGCCCTGAGTGCCCTCTGAGAGGCCACTACTCTCCTTTACTCCGTTTAATGTGCTAAATGCCACCTTGTGAGCTACAGTACCATTCCCAGAAATCAATATAGAATTAAGTTACTAAGCATGTGAAATTTGCTACAAATAGCAAAGGCATTCTTCCAGGGAGGATTCATATTTTTTCCTATCATGCCATAATTTCCAGCTATTATTGTCATTTCTTAAGTATAATTATATATAGTTGGTGCTAAACTGAGTTTACAACCTGTTGTAATTCCATGTTCTCATCTATTTTTCTGCCCCAGCAAGCCTAACTGCCAATAACAGGAAAAATCCGCCCCATTTACAAAGAGAAAATCATTATAGTTTATTCTACCCATATAGCAACTTAAATACCATAAATCTTAATACTGGGCATTGCAAAAGGCTCTTAGCTATGTAGTGTGCTGCCTCCACTAACTCAGGATATGCAATAACTGTGCAATACAAGTCACTAAAGACTCCAAAACCTACTGGAAATGGAGCGTGTCTGGATGCGTGGAGCACCATGCCAATACTGTGTTATCCAGCTTTTTACCTGGCAGTTGGCCAAACCAAATAAAACTAATTACCATGAGATGGTTTTTTACGAATGGAAACACTGCAGTTAGAGACAACCCAAGTGCTGAGCGCTGTGCAACAGGCAAACACCACTGCCAATTTTTTTTTTATGTGGAGAATGAGGTGATTTGCTCCTGCTCACTCCAACAGAGAAAGTCACAGCTCTGTTCTTTGGATCTGCTCCTCCTGGGAGATAGCAGCAGAGAAAACCTGACTATCACTACTACAATAAAGATGATTCTCTTGGTGCTGAGTACAGTGTACTGAAACACTTACTTGCAGATCCCCTTTCATTATATGCAATTTTTAGTTGCTTTTTACAGATCACATCTTTTTCACACATCCTTCAATCTGCCACTGCTAGAGAGTTTCATCCAGTCAGGTCCAACATGCAGACACAAAATTTCCCGTTATAGAGAATCCCACAGACTCCTTCAGCCCAGCACTGATGTAGAAGCTTTCTGCAAATCATCTACTCCCTGCCAGTGCTGTTGGATCTCACATCACAGATGATCACGTAACTCACGGTCTCACGGCCACTTGCTTTTGGCACATGGCAGGGGGTCACTAGGGTGACACAGAGCTCCTGGCATGGGGAGCAGAGGTACAAGAAGAGTTGCTAAAGCAGCTCCAGTGCCTCCAGGCCAGGATTGTTTGCCACCACAGCACATCCCAGTCTCACATCCAGGATTCTGTTGGCACCAAAAAGCACTGTTGATACTTACTCTGATCCTCTGAAAAATTAAGTGGGAAATGAAAAACCAACAAAGAATAAGAGTCTCTACTCAGGATGACAAAACCAGGAAGATTATTTGACCAGGAGAATAAATCTGTCTCCTTCATAGGCAGTGATATTTGGGATAGCACTGGGCAGCCGTTTTCACTGTTCCAGAAATTCTCCTTCTGGTCTGTGACTACAGACAACACTGTCACTGTTGGACACTCCCATCCTATCTCCCAGCTCGTACCTAACTCACCTTTACACTACCAAACTGCACATACGACAGCAAAATGGCTCCCTCAACTCCACCGGGCTGCCTCACCCTGTGTCTGAATCCAGCCACGTGCTCCAGAGCCTCCTGGCTTTGGGCTGGGCCTGCCCACTGTTCCCAAGACGTATCCATAGCCTATGGTTTTTGGGGCAGAACACATCATTTGCTGCTGGAAAAGCAGGTGGAAGGCTTGGTACACTGAATCTACCATGTTGTTCTTTAAATTATTTGAGAATATTTACTGGGGGGTGCCAGCACAAGGCAGTTTTTCACTCCTTTTCCTTAGCTGTTGCCCCCATCCTAATGGAGCCTGCCCTGAGCCCTCCTGGGAATCCATCAGAGACCTATCCTCTCCTTTGAAGACTAGCCCGGGAAACACTGGAAAAACACCAGGAAACAGTGGCTGATAAAAGGCAAGAGGCATCACACCAAGTAAATGGCTCATTAATGACAATGTTTAGCATGAGGCAGATGCCAAAGGTCCTTCTCAAATGAGGGGATCTGTGTCTGACAATGTGTATCTGACTGTAGGGAGAGCAAAAAATAGCACAGTATAAGGAAGGACACACAGCAAGGCTCCCAGGGATGCTTCTGCCCAAGAAGGAATCTTTCCCTGGGAGTTTACAAAAGCCATTCTTTTTCTTGCCTGCTGCCCCATTTACTCTGCTCTGTACAGGTCACGAGAAGTCAGCTCAGAATGCTCAGGTACAACTGAACACCACTTTCAATCCCCAGCCTCCAAAGGAGGGCAGGCACCACACTGCCATGGACACCTTCAGAGCAGGGGACTCGGACCAGGAGCTGCCACTTCTGTAACGTTTCAAGGGCATTCCCTTCCTCCCAAAGAAGGTTGCCTGAGCAGATGACTGCACCATTTTGGAGCACTTTTCCCACTGCTGCGGGCACCTCTGCAGGCTGGGAGCACTCAGTCCAGAGCTTCCACCAAAGTCATATGCATTTTCAAACACAGTGACTCTGCAGCCTTGGCCAAGGATTTCAGGTGCATTCCCCAAGCATTATGCTCACCGTGCTAAAAAGCACCTGCAAAGCAGTTCTTTCTGATATTTACTTTGTAAAATTAAAGTACGGGGCAGGGGAGGGGGGAGGAAATAGAAATCAGTGTCTTTCTGCTACCCCTCAGTTTGCGTAAGCAGTCAATGGTAAATGTCAAATGCCAGTGGTGCACTAGAAAAGGATCACACTGGAAAATTCTGTCTTCAAGGCCAGCGCCCAAACCCCTCACCAGCCCCAAAACTGCTCTAGTTTCACACACAACATCCTACGTTAGGAGCATGTACGCTAATGCCTAATTTAGCCACGACAGCTCCACGGGTGTGGGACCCAGAGAGACTCCAACAGCACATATGCAGAGGGTTCTCTCTATGCTGAATTTGAGGAAGTGCTCCTCTGCTTCAGACAGCTCTGCCCAGGTTCAAAGTAAGGAACATGGAATATTGTGAGATCTGAGCTCATTAGAGGAGCAGGTGGGGACGTCTGCAGCTGAATAAGCAGGTTGGTTTGGGAATAACATGAAACACATGTCCTGTCTTTGCACTCCCTGAACATTTTCTGCAAATAAGTTGCAAGTTCAGGGTTTAAGGCTGAGTCTGTCATTTATCTCTTTAGCAACTCCTTGTCTGTTTTCTTCTGCCTGTTTTCTTTCAGGGTACAAGATCTCTTCTGTAATAAGATGCCTTTGGAAGCTAGAGAGCAAAATCTGCTTTTTGATTGAGCACGGGAAATGAAGGAGTCCCTGCTAAATGAGTTTACTGGTGTTTCAGGTAGAGAATACTGGGAGGTGCTCTGCATATGGTCCAGGACGGACACACATTCAAACAAAATCAAAGTTCATGGAAGAAAACCATCAACTAGGCTTTACTAAGGGGATTTCCTTTCAAGATATTTTCCCAAAAACGTTTATTCAGGCTGGGTAGGAAGCTGGGTTTTTATATATGTCAAGTATAGCCCGAAAACTGTTATTTCAGCACAGCAATGCACTTACTCATATCAAATGTCTGAAATAGATGAAGAGACACTGGTTCTGACCCCATACTCAAGTCCAGGGAAATACTCAGTCTGGGCTAGAACCATATTTGCCAGGAGGTTACTTAAAGCACATATTAAGGAGGCCTGATTCCCCTTCATTCAGGAACATTTTGCTTTGAAAGACCAAAGCACACAGCGTTTCACAAACAGGCAGCGTTCTGGGATGGCTCTGCTTGGAAACACTCACAGCCTCTACCAGAAGGTAGCTACTGATCATCAGGAAGCCTCACTGAGATCCATTCAGGTTTGGCAGCCAGACCCCTTTGACAAGGCCCAGGACATACTAAAAAAACATTACACTGATAATGTACAAGGGACTAAAACAGGCTACAATCTTCTAAGACTTACTAGCACAAAAAATGGGACTTACATGTCTGCTGCCTTAGCCCACAGTGATGTGTGTCTTCTACCTGTGCTGCTGGGATAACCTTTCCTGTGTGCAATTCTCTTAATAATGTGCCGAACTCAAAACTGTGCAAAAGAAACTTCCAAAAATCTGCACAGAGGATTAGCTCAAGTCTCAAGACAAAGAGGCAATAATTCACCCACTCCATCAGCACTACCAGAAACTAATGCAAAATAAATTCCATGGGAGTTTCCAAAAATGTCAGATGACAATAATACCTTAGTGAGGCAGAGCATATTTTATGCATCCTGTTCATTAGCTGAAAAGCCTGTCTGCATGACTGTTTTCTCTCATTTGAATTAATCACACTGTATATTAAGAAGAGACCCACAGAGCTCTTTAATAAATAAAGTATTTAAAAGATGTTATTAAAAAAGTTATTTTGGAAAATTGCAATTACACATCTATGTGTACACTTGCATTTATTGCTTCGCTTCCTGTCAGCCTGCGTCAAGCAAGAGACACGGAAGTGTTTCCACAGCCAGAGGTTTGGAGCCATGATAGGGATGTTTACAGGGAAGTGACAGTGTCCTTGTTAAAGACTACACATCTTCCAAAGCAAGTTAGGTTTGGTACAAGTAGATTTGTCAAAATATTTCATATTAAGTTTACAGAGTACCTCAACTTTGATCTACACCCCAGTTCCAAACCCAGGAACCCAGAAAATCCAAGCTCAGCCTAGTCCATAAGTAGTGCCAACAACCTCAAACTGATGCCGTGCACAGAAGCTCCTCTGTGTGCAGCATCTCAGTTAGTCTGGAGCCTTAAATATTTTTAAAAGCCCTTTGCAAGGCAACAAACCCAACTGTCTGTCTACCAGCGTATATCCCCTTATGTGAATTAAGCGTCATACTCAAAAGGAATTTCAGCTTTGTGCTTTGCCCCTCACCAGCAGACACTTTTTGTAGCTTGAGATTCTCTTCCAATGGATACAATAAATGCAGCCACTGCCAGTTTATCCCCATTTACTCCTGCATCAGACAGCTCTTCTCCTTTCCTGATATTCACCCTTAAACTATTCATAGGCAACAGCCTAAAATGTCCAGCCAGGCTCTAAAATGAGACTTGGGCAGAGACTTTTGTGTACGAGACAAGTGTAATTTCTGCATATAGGGCTATCAACCTGCTACCATGATTAAGAGCAGGAGAATAGCAAAGTATGAATTCCACAGCCCTAACAAGTCTCATGAAATTTGTGAATCACAACAGCAAGCAGGTCTCACTCAGACCCCCATGGACAGCACTGGTAAAGGTTGACACAAGGGTAGCAGTTCCAAGTGCTAAATGGATAAAGCGGCATCCCCAGCAGAATTTTTCTTCATTCATTATCAGTGCATTTTTAGAGTCACCACATAACCCTGCCCACCCTTCCCCACAGGGATATCGCTATCAAGTAATTTGTCAGCAGAATATTGTCACATTTTACAATATCACCCTTAAGTACAAGAGCTCTCAACAGGACAGCGCTGGAGGTTATTGATTCTGAACCACTGACACAGCAGACAGCATCCCCTCAGCAGGAGAGATGCCCAAGGTCAAATGCCTTCTTAAAATACACATTTGGCTACAGGAGTTTCATTAAGTTCAATAAACCATCAGGCAGCTACTGGCAGCCCTATTTATAAATAATCAGCCTGTGCAGTGCTGACCCCTTTTTTATTTAATGAAATTTGCTTCCTCTTGTCAGTGTCAGGTATTTTGAGTCGGCAAAATGCTGTGACCTCTCCTACGCTAAAAACGAAGCTGTGTATGCAGACTGCCATAGAAGCCCAACACCAGCTCCCGGAAATAGCATGTATCTATTTAGGTAACATAAACAAGATGTCAAGTCTTTAGGAGCATGAGCTGTTGAAGCAAGCACCAAACCCTCCCTAGACATTTGCACACCACAGAGAGGGAGTGAGGGAGCTCTTTCATTCAGCCTTCATTAAATAAATAATGTATTATGCACAAGCAAAATTTGTGTTTTTGCAGCAGTGACAACAACTCATCCTGAATTAAGACATTTAGGAATTTAAGCTCTCACTCTTTGTGCATTTCCTATATGAAACAATTTCCTAAAGGCAGGATTTCTTGCACAGGAGCTATGATGTCCCAGAGCACTGTGGGCCCAGCCAGGTCAGGGCTGGGCCTCAGCAAAACTTCCCTTCTCCAAGCTCCAGTGCAGGACCAACATCCCACTGTGCTCAAGCCCCCACACTTCCTTGGTTCAGCGTTGCTTCCTCCTCCTTATCGCAGAACTGGCAGGAGCTTTATCCACCGCAAACTGGCAAAAACTCATTTTGAGTTAATGGTCCTTTATGTCCCTATGGAATTTCCTTACTCTTATTCTTCATGCTACAGTGGCAGAGGCAGGGATCCCTTTTCCTCTTTCTGAGCTAGTTTGCTTACCTGACCTTTAAATTCTCCTGCACCATCCATAAGGCAGGTAGGGGTGGGGAATCACAACAAAAAAAATCCAGGAAACATAAGCTCATCCCTTCAGGCCATTCTATATTTAGCAGCTCCCTGGTGTGCTGCTATGTTTCTAATTGCTGTTGTCAGAATATATGCAGGAGAGGGAGCTGCTGTTTTACAGAAGAGCAACCCTTGCTACCCAGGTGTGAAGTGTGGGATACCAGCCGACCCGGAGCAGGAGCTGCCAGGGTCAAACAGCACCCACACTCCTTTCCCTAAGGGCCTGCCTTGCTGTACTTGCCCCTGAAGCTGCCTGGGTTTGTTTCCCTGCACACTCCCCATTCTCACAGCACGGGCTGTGCTCCTGGTGTGTGTGTGTGTACACATTTATATCCACTGCATCACATGGGAACATTTTGATTTGCAAGCGAGCAGCGTTCAGTGACACCACACTGTAACGTATGTGGGGGATGGAGAGATAAGGAGTTATTACAGGGCAAGATTAAAACTCTTCAGTTGGCTCGTATTGATTTTATTTGTGCCGTACTGCCTGTCTGACCATACATCTTCCCATTCCCACCCCGCTGCTGGGCAGGAGGGGGCATGGCTCATCCGAGCCTGCGGAGTCCGGCAGATATCCGTGGAGCAGAGGAAAAGCCGCCGGCATCCTTGAGTGGTTACAAATTACAGACCTCTCACCAGGGGACCGGGCTGCAGCCAGGATCCAGCTTTTAGCGAGCCAAAGCCAAGTACAGCTAAATTACACTCTCAGCTGCTCTGCCAAACAGCCGCTGAGCCAGACACGGTCTCCAGCAGGTCCTTGCCCGGGGCCACCGTGCACGTCCACCCGCAGTGCCCCAGGCACCAGGTATGGAGGGGCCAAACTGCTCCCTGGCTGTCACACTTGGCCCAGGTTTAGCCCTGTCCACGTGTAACAGCCAAAATCCCCTCGGGGAACAAGACAAGAGCTGCACAGTGCAAGCACCAGGGGAGAGCTCCCATACCCGCACGCTCAGCAGCCACAGGTGCTGCAGGGCTGCCTTTGCCACTGCACTAGCACAGAAGTCCCTTTCTTTCCAGCCCAGACTGACCCAGGAGCAACTCCTGTGTGACCAAACAGCTCCCACCCCTCCCTCCTGACTGGAAAGTAGCAAGTTATTGGAAAGCAGGAATTATTTTCAACCTTGTTAGCATTTGCCAAGCATCATTTCAGCCCCAACATTATAGGTGTTTAATAGGGCCATACCGAAAGTCTTTGAACCTTGCAATCAATACAGCTGAGCCACTGCACCAAATTTACCATTGATCTGTGTTTCGCTTCATTAAATGTTAGTTTTACAAGCTTTGAAAATAGGCCTGTTTAAAATTATTTAACAACCTGTGGCTGCATCCTCAGCTCTAAATGGCCACGCAGCACTGACTGCAGGCTAACCTGCTAGTTAGTGATTTCTTGCCCTACAACAGTATCAAACTCAGTTTTTAAAACCCGTAACATGTTCAGCAATATTTCCTTCAAGCTCAAAGCACACTGACACAACCATTTAGAGAGAGCACAGACAATAAAACTAAAACCCTGGGCCCACCTTCTTTGAACACCCAGCTCAGCTGTGGCCGAGCTGCCCACTCTACAGGCCCCAAGGAGGAAAATCTTGAAAATTCTTCAAACACTGATTTTTTTTTTAAACATACCAACTCCCCCAGAGCAAGCAGGCACACGTTGTTAGTCACTTGGAGACCACGCAATCCTCAGGTGGACTAAGCCATACAGATTTGCAGCAATAATAACGTGCACACCCAGCAAATTAATCATCAGTTCCGCTTTCTGGCTTCTCTTCCTTGATCCACTGAGTTAAGAGTGAAACACAAAACCTTGATTCCTGCTACACCAGGATGGCTGAGAGGATCTGTCAAGCCCTTAGTCCACAGGCAACACTCTGCATGGGATAAATTATGAGGGCCGATAGCAAACCATCACTCTGCTACCACTACTAACACACAGGGTTACTTATCTTCTGGACAAGCATAATATTTTAGTGCAAATGGGTTTATGTACTAGTATTTCCTCATTTCTATGGCCTTGCATCCCCAGCCTCTATATTTTCACTTCCACAGCCAACAGCTAGTAATGGAGAAAAATATTGTACATTCATTACAGAGGAAAACAAAAAAAATGTCCACATCCACGATTCCTTTATGCTCTATTTGAAGGTTGCACTTTCCTCTTCATTCTTGTCTCCTGCAATTTATTAAGCCCTTTGTCAGGATAAAATTCATGGCAATTCTTGGAGTAGGTAAAAATTTATTTACAAATAACTGATAATAGTGCACAAACAACCAGATAAGAATCAGCATTCTTGAAAATTTAAACATATATATACTTTTAAAGCATATCAGCAGCTGAGGAACTTTGTCACTTACCATGTGCAGACAGGCTGGGACCTCCTTGCTTCTCCTGCCATCCGGGAGCTGCTTTTGGAAACAGAAACCTGCTCAAGTGCTTTGGAAATTGCTATTCAATGCTGCTCGGGCCGAGGGCTGCTGTGACAGTCCCGCACCACACCTGGGTGCACCGCTCCCCTTCAGAGGGAGCGGTCCTGTTTGGGAATGGGGGGCTCAGAGACTCAGGCCACATTTACAGCCTGAAAAAACAGCTCCCCCATTCACCAGGCAAATAACTGGACACGGCAAAAGCACAGAAAACAGTTTTGTGTTGGTGCTCCACATGGCAGAGCCGTGAGCTGGCCTAGGACCAAAACCTCCCAGATGCCACTACCAAGGTGTTACACTCCAGCAATTATTCATTCCCCTGCCAACAAAGGGGCGTTGTTAAATTTTGAGGGAAACCTCTTTTGGTTGCCATGAGCTCCATGGCCAGGAGGGAGACACGCACACACAAAAGTTGAGATTTGGAGGTCTGCACTGCACAGAGTGATCAAAACCACTCCTGCAACCCATCCCAGGGAGGTTCACAGCACCCACTACAGCAAAGGCATTCAGAGAATTCTCCGTTGTGCATTACTTCTCTTCCTCATCCACGGCTTTGCTTTGAGCCATGCCGGCAGCAGAGGCTGGGAAGAGGAATGCTGGACTTGGAGCTAAAGCATCACACAATGCAATGTTTATTGTCACTGTCTGCAGGAGAAATGCTGTTTCTCTGACAGACTGACATTCCTTCACAAAACAAACATACTCCTACAGGATAAAAGGAGCGGGGAGCTGCTCCAGCCACAGTCCAGCATGACTTCACAAGGCCCAGCAGCCTCTGCCAACTTGTCTGGCACAGCCACCAAACCAACTCTAGCATCAAGGCAGGAAAGGAGAGGGACTGCAATCAGCTCTCAGCTGCAATGTTTTATTTCTCTGAGCATCGACAAAACACAGATGGTCTTCTCTCTGAGTGAAGACCATTTTGCACCTGGAGAACTCCAATCAGGAAGAGAAACCAGAAGGCAAAGGGGAGAAATCTGTTCATGCAAGCATTTTGCTTTGCAAACAGAGCCGTACCCCTCTAATCAGCAGCAAATGTTCCTGTGCACAGCAGGAATATGTGCAACCCAAACCTGTCTCTCAGAGAGATGAAGGCACTTCTTCATGTCAATAAATATTTCACATTGATGTAAACAAAAAAACCCAAACAGACACCTGTTGGAACGTTTAAAATTGAGGGAAAATGTGTTAACAAAAATGGTGTTAATGAGGCTGTTTGGGATCTACCTTTCTTTTCCGAAATTATTTGAAGGACTAGAGCTGAAGTCAGCAGCAGACTCGAGGGACCTTCCCTCAGGAGCAGAGTTCAAACAGCAGGAGTTTTCTGAGCAGCGTTCCCAAACACAGGCCATCAAGCATTCCCAGACGCCTTCCAGTAGTACCACAGCAAATAACACCACATACTAACATAAGCACTGAGACCAAATAAACTCAGCCTGCATTTCAGCTCCAGGCTCCACTAACCCAGAGTAAACCCCGTACAGAGTTACCCCTCTCTACCAACTTGCAAGGTGAAATTGATTTTTAAACCTTTTTAATCACTACACGTGACAATTTCCATGTAATTTACCCACTCCTCAGGAAATCGCAACAGACACACCAAAACAAGAATAGAAAATGCATCGTTTTGAGGTAATTTTCCAGTCATTTATACCCATGAAATCCCAGTTAACAGGACTGTGTCTGTAAAGCAGCAATAGAAACATGAAGGGATTCGGGCCTTTTTTTTTTAAGTGACTATCTGGTAAACCAGCGTTAATTTTCTGGTGGGTTGGAATATTGTACAGCTCGCTCAAGTAATTGAAAACAGAATAAAAACTTGGGTTTGTGTGCAGTTACAGTTCAGCACTGAAGTCATTTTTCCTGCCCTTTGGCCATCTTTCTTTATCTGAAAATAATGAAAATTCACAGGACACATCTGAGCAGAGTTACTTTGGTTACACAGCTCTCTTCTAATACTATCCCTTAATTTATATAATTTCAGTTCCTCTAGTTCAGGCCACTGGAATTCTGAGGCTAGTAATATGTGAAACACGAATTACAAATGTGGTTAATAGGCAGTTTAGCCAGGAACCTTTTTGGAAGCATATTTAATTACTCCTAGGGAAGAAAAAGAAAAAAGTCTCCCTAATATTTCCTTTCCACTCAAACAAATAGCACAGGGTAACTAGACTAAACATCTTTCCCTCCTACAATCACTCTGATTTATGAACTCTTTATATATTTTCTATGATGACAAAACTAAAAGGCAGCAAATATGACTTAGAACCCATTTCTTACAACATGCGTTCAGAAAGTTTTCCTCAGCCTTTGACATCAACAGCTGCTGAGTTACCCACAGGCACAGGTGGAAGCACAGATTATTTATGTAGATTCCATCCAGCCCAAGAAAAGTTCTCTCCCTCTATGACATAAAGGACTGGAAATCTCCAAATTCAAATTCAACTTTTTTTTTTTTTTACCCCCACAAAAGACTCTCCCAGATCCGTATTTTCTGTGTTTATGGTGAGTACCTGTGCTGGAGGTGAAGGCCCAGTCCCGGCGGTGCTGTGAGGGGAGAGAAGGGACCTGTGAGGGGTGAATGGGGCGGTGAGGGGAGCTGTGAGGGGAAAGAGGGGAGTTACGAGGAGAAAATGGGGCCGTGAGGGGGAAACGGGGCTGTGAGGGGAAAGAGGGGAGTTAC